>CAUYQV010024637.1:0-20980 GCA_963574575.1 Galagoides demidoff | reverse complement strand
GCTCATAGCAACCTCCACCTCCTGGGCTCAAGCGAGTCTCCTGCCTCCGCCTCCCAAGTAGCTGGGACCACAGGCGCCCACCACAACGCCCGGCCATTTTTTGGTTGCAGCCATCATTGTTGTTTGGCAGGCCCGGGCTGGAGATTTGAACCCGCCACCCTAGGTGTACGTGGCTGGCGCCTTAGCCGATTGAGCCACAGGCGCCGAGCCCAGATTACCAATTTTCAAAAACAGAAAGGTACAGTTAATGTTAGAGATGAAAATATTCTGTATATATGGATGTCCTAGTGAGGAAAACTATTTCTGGGAGGGAAATGAAAATTAGTGGGAAATTTAAAAATATATAGCAGCCTTTATACTCTACTCACTAGAACTTTTTATGTGTGATTTGATTTAGTAAAAAAATTGTCATGTTTCCAACATTGAGATATATGAACATTCAGGAAAAAGTGGGCATTTTTTGAGGTGAGTTGAAGGAAAAACATTTAAATTGTAAATGATTTAAAAAGCATCTTTCTTTCTTACTGCATACAAAATCCTCCAAAGGAGTTTATACCTTGATTTCAGCAATAATTGTTTTTTTTTTATTATTAAATGATAGCTGTATACATTAATGCAAACATGGGGTACAGTGGAGTGTTTTCATATATAATTTGAAATATTTTCATCAAACTGGTTAACATAGACTTTGTGTCATTTACTTAGTTCAGCAATAATTGTTTTGTGAGTCAATTGAAAAAACATTAAGACTTATAATATACTACAAAAAAGTTTCTACCTGCTTTGAGCTTAATTCGAACATCACTTATGTTGACTGTTGGTTATAGCATGTTTGATTTCAGATACTATCACATGATAGCATATATGTATTTGTGTTTGGCAAATAACCCTTTACTTTTACGTTAATTAATCTTTTACTGAAGATGAATATAGATCAGGCATCTTTTCAGTGGAGTTTTATCAAAAAGAAGTACCACTTTTTTTTTCTTCAAGGATAACTGGGGGCAGATGTGGTGGTCGGCAAGGGCTTTTGTTTGTTCCTTTTTCCTTTGTACAAATGTCCTTGTGCTAAAACAGGTTGGTGCTTTCTCATCTAGGGAGATGTGAATGAAGCAGTCTTTCGGTTTGCAACGTTATGATTAGACTGGCTTGTGAGTGGGAGAATTTTACTGAGTGCCAGTTAGAAAAAAATGCTCCTGAAAGTGTCCCGTAGGGTAGCTCTTCATCTTTTTGATGTTAATGCATACACGTAGCAGAGCAGGCTCAGCCATCCTGCACTGTGACAGCTCCGTGAGAATGCTGCCCTTTCCATAACAGGGCCTAGTGACCTTGGCTGAGGGATGATGCTTACCCTGTAGGAGGAATCTCAACACCAATGACCCATGTTAGGAAGGAATCCTTTATCTATGCCAAGGGTTTGTTGATTACAGTGGCCAGAAGTCAGTACAGTATTTTCTGCGTCTGAAAGAGCCCACTTAGTCTAAGCCTGTGTGGCATGGATCTGCTGGAATATTGGCTTTGACGTATTTAGAGTGAGTATGATTATAGACCTTTGGTTATGATGAGAGAAAACACAAGATTCCTGCTCTAGGATAATTTAGACTTTAGTTTCAATAATAATTATTCTGTGAGCCAGTTAATAAAAACTCTTTCCAAATAGCCGGATTTTTAAAAATCCTTTTTAATTTTTTAATACTGTCGGTTTCACTTGGGGCTTTTTAGTTTCAGAATCAGTTTTATGGACTAGTGTTGGAGTAACTGATACTTGGTCTTGTCTAGGGTCATCCTGTCCGTTGAACCAAGTGGTATCTCAAGAGTGTAGAGACCACACCATCCATTTCTATCCCTTAGGATATTTTTGGCCATAATGGACATACAGATGCAACTGCAAGAAACTTTTTTTCCCTTGTAAGACAGGGTTGCCCTCTATTGCTTTCTCATGATCCTCCTGTCTTGACCTCCCCAAATGCTTGGATTACAGGCATGAGCCACCTCACCTGGCAATTAGTTTTATATCAGTTTGTGATGGTTAACTTTATATATCAACTTGGCTGGGCCATAGTGCGTGTGTGTGTATGTATGGCTAGCCATTTTTCTTGATGTTTCTGTGAAGATGTTTCTGGGTAAGATTAGCATTTGCGCTGGTGGGACTTTGAGTATAACAGATTGCCCTCTGGTGTGAGTGGGTCTCATCCAACCAGTTGAAGTCCTTAGTAGAACACAGACTGACCTCTCTGAGCAAGATGGGAATTCAGCCAGCAGACAGTCTACAGAATTGAACTACATCTGGAGTTCTCCGGCCTACTGGCCCACCTTGCAGATTTGGGATTTACGGTAATCACATGAGGCAGTTCATGCCTGCAGCCTCTAACTCCTGGGCTCAAGTGATCCTCTTGCCCCAAGTCTCCCCCGTAGCTGGGAATATAGGCAGATGCTACCATATCTGGCTAACTTTTTAAAAATTTATATTGGGTTTTGATATGTTGCCTAGGCTGGTCTTGAACTCCTGGACTTAAACGCTGTCCTCCCACCTCAACTTCCCGAATTGTTAGGATTGCAGGCATAAGCCATCATGCCCAGTCCATTTTTTAATAATAAGACACAGTAAAAATTATTCTATTTAAGGATGTTTCTCTGTCATGTAATATTTGGAAGATTTAGGTTCTCGATCCTTTTGGTGTATTCTGTTGCTGATTTCACAATTAGCTAACAGATGTGAGCTGTTCTTTAGTAGTTTTGTTACATGTTCACAGTGTTACAGTTAAACAGAACACCGAGCAAAGGGAAAACTGTCTTGAGCCTAAAAGGAAGATTTAAAGAGCAAAAGGTTGGAGCGAACTAGCCGGCTGAAATTATTTTTTGAAAAAGACTATTTACTGTGTGTCAGGTGGACACTCTTTGTTTAGCAAATATTTACTGAGTGCTCTTTGGGAGGTTGGCGCAGGTCTAGTTGCTGGGGATGTAGCTGTGAATAAAATTGACCAAATCCCACTGTCTTGAAGCTTGTGTTATCCTGAGTGGAAATTGACTATAAGGCAATAGATACTAACTCAGGTAGGATGTCATATTACCTTTATTTTTGACACCTGTCTTGCAAGGTAGGCGATATTTATTTTATTACATTCTTACAAATGGGGAAATTGAGGCTTAAAGAGGTAACCCAGCTGGAGACAGGTGCAGCTGGGTTGTGGCCAGAACTGACTGCGCAGTTGCTCATTGTGTGGAGGGAGGATGGAGTGCAGAGCACTGTTGCTGTGGCCCACCCACTGCTTGTGGCCCTTTTTCACTTTCATGTGAATGCTTTTCTTTTCTCTTTCTGGTTTTTTTTTTTGTAGAGAGAGTCTCACTTTATCACCCTCGGTAGAGTGCCATGGTGTCACACAGCTCACAGCAACCTCCAACTCCCTGGCTTCAGTGATTCTCCTGCCTCAGCCTCCCGAGTAGCTGGGACTACAGGCACCCGCCACAACGCCAGGCTATTTTTTTGTTGCAATTTGGCCAGGGCCGGGTTTGAACCCGCCACCCTCAGTATATGGGGTTGGCGCCACCAGATTCCTAGGATTATAGGCGCGAGCTAGCATGCCTGGCCTTAGAATGCTTTTTGAAAAAAAAAACAAAAAAAACATTACTTTAATGTCAGATGTTAACAGCCTAGAATAATTCTGTTTTATGAGATGCTACTTATTTTAATTTAAAATAATAACATTAATATTTTAAGTGTCATAGGAGACTACCAGAAAGTACTTTTGGTGACTAGACAGGCCTATACCTGTGGTTCTTAGTCCTCACCAGCTGGCAGAAGGTGGTCAGGCATATTCAGCATTCTCCATATTATCAATTAGATGCAAAATTAGTAATTTTTGTCGCAGTTTCCAAAACTCCTTGTAATTTAAAAAAGTTATTGCTGTCTGGCATTGGAGAATTAAAGGGCTGCAAAACCATTTTTTCTCGCTAAGAAAATATAGTTTACAGTCCATTTCTAATCTGAAGAAAATGGTTTTTTTGTTTTTTTTGGCCAGGGCTGGGTTTGAACCCACCACCTCCAGCATATGGGACTGGTGCCTTACTCCTTTGTGCCATGGGTGCGGCCCTGAAAATGGGTTTTTTTGAGACAGAGTTTCAAGCTATCACCCTGGGTGGAGTGCTGTAGTGTCCTAGCTCACAGCAACCTCCAACTCTTGGGCTCAAGTGATCTTCTTGCCTCAGTTTTTTTATTTTTAGTAGAGACAGGGTCTCAATTTTGCTCAGATTGGTCTTGAACTCGTGAGCTCAGGCAATCCACCCACCTCGGACTCCCAGAGTACTAGGATTATAGACTTGAGCCACCACACCCAGCCAAGAAAATGGCTTCTTTGTCATGGGCTAGACTGCCAGATTGATAGGGTGGTATAACGGTGTGCATGTCCTGTGATAAGTGTAGTCAAGGCCATTAAGAATTCAGAAGATGGCTTGGCGCCTGTGGCTCAATCGGCTATAAGGCGCCAGCCACGTACACCTAAGGTGGCGAGTTCAAATCCCTAGCCCCGGCCTGCCAAACAACAATGACGGCTGCAACCAAAAAATGGCTGGGCATTGTGGCGGGCGCCTGTGGTCCCAGCTGCTTGGGAGGCAGAGGCAGGAGACTCACTTGAGCCTAGGAGTTGGAGGTTGCTATGAGCTGTGATGCCATGGCACTCTACCAGGGGGATAGCTTGAGGCTCCGTCTTAAAAAAAAAAAAAAAAGAATTCAGAAGATGGCTTGACACCTGTGGCTCAAGCGGCTAAGGTGCCAGCCACATACACCTGAGCTGGCAGGTTCGAATCCAGCTTGGGCCTGCCAAACAACAATGATGGCTGCAACCAAAATATAGCCTGGCGTTATGGTGGGTGCCTGTAGTCCCAGCTTCTTGGAAGGCAGAGGCAGGAGACTCCCTTGAGCCCAGGAGTTGGAGGTTGCTGTGAGCCGTGATGCCACGGCACTCTACCTAGGGTGACAGCTTGAGTCTCTGTCCCTCAAAAAAAAAAAAAAATTCAGAAGATGACCAGTTTGAAAATTGTGTATTTTGCTAGGAATTTCTAGATCTTGGCTTTGTGATAATTTTGCACTTTAATTTCAACTAGGACAGTACTCACAGTGGAATGAGATAATTTGCCTTCTTTGCATTTCTCTTGCAGGGAGGGGAAGCATGGTAGGCAGTGGAGGGTGTGTAGGTAAAGAGAGGGGTTAGAGTAGATGGGACACCTGGTAGAGAGGGACGCAGGACTGCCGGGTGTGGGGAGACCTTGTAATGGCCATGTCCACAACCAGCAGTGTTCCAAGAGTGGAAGGGGCTATGTTACTATTGAAATGGGTATGCAGGAGCCGAGATGGGTGGCATGAGTAACTGTGGTGACACGTGGGTTGGAGTGGGGCATGCTTGGGTCAGACCATGAGATGCTTAAGGTTTTGATTTGAGGGTAAGTTTTGGTCATGGCCATGATATTGTTTGGAGAAGAAATGTGGTAGAGAAATGAGCCTTTTTGTAACCTTCTAGTAAACATTTTTTGAGTTGGGTGAGTAACTTGAAAAGTGAGGCAGGGCCGGCGTGGTGGCTCACACCTGTGATCCTAGCATTCTGGGAGGCTGAGGCAGGCAGATTGCCTGAGCTCATGGGTTTGAGACCAGCCCGAGCAAGAGCAAAACCCCATCTCTGAAAAATAGCTGGGCATTATGGTGGGTGCCTGTAGTCCCAGCTACTTAGGAGACTGAGGCAGGAGAATCGCTTGAGTTCAAGCATTTAAGGTTGCTGTGAGCTGTGATGCCACGGCACTCTACCGAGGGTGACAAAATGAGACTCTGTCTCACACACAAAAAAAAAAGTAAGGGAGAAAATGATTCAAAATCTGAGGCTGTAGTGACAATGCTTGTGTACCCTTGTCTTTCCACCATGTGGTACTTACCCTGTAACATTTCTCAGATTCTTGGTGGATTTGGTCTTTATTCATCCAGACACAGGAAAGTGGGGCTCGTTGAGCTGTTAGGTTTATATGTGAAAACTTATGTTGGAGAAAGTTTGCAGGAGCTGGATGGTGGGCAGTGGGGAGCCGGGCAGGGAAGTCTGTGAATCTTGGTGACCCGTGGTGACTGCAGTCAGTGCCGCGTCCTAAGCCCTCTGGGTGCTGCCTGCAAGTTGTGGCGATCCAGCAGAATGCAGGTGCTGGCACCTGGAGAACCACTTCAGTGGCCGGCGCGACACCGGCCTGTGCCCAGTGGGGCAGGAGGAGGTAGTGCAGGTGGCCAGGTGCTGAGATGCGGGCCGTGAGTTTGACACCTACCTCACCTCAGGGCAGGAGATAGCCGTCCCGGCCCCTGGACAGAATTGGATGTCTTTGAGCAGATGTGGCTGCTGGCGAGTACTCGGCTCAGTGAGTGGCACTGTGGGATGTGAGTGACTCAGCAAAGGGGAAGCTGTTGCACAGTGAGGCCACGTGAAGATCCGAGTGCTGCACTAAAGCGCACCATCCCCTGTGGGACAGCACCAAGCAAGGGTCGCGGGTGTACACACCTCACTGGACGGTAGCTGTCCTCCTGTGAGGGTCTAAAGGACACTGTCGCCAGAGCTCCGTCATTTCTGAGTGAAGAGAATTCCTCAGATCCAGGTGGGGAAACCGGCGCTGATTGTAGCCCACGGAGCAGCCCTTCCTGGCATGATCAAGCCTCTGGAGGGTCTCTCTGAAGGGGCCTTCATAGAACTGAACCTGCTCATGGGCGTTCCCATTGTCTGTGGTGGGGACAAGAACTGGAAGCCACTGGAGCTCATGCAGTTCTTGGGAGATGAAGACTGTGTAAAGCCACGGAATGGGCTGCCCTGGGCAAGGCCAGAAGGGGAAGGCAGGCCGGCCCTGCTGCTGTTACACTAACTGCAGCTGCAGGCACCTGGAGTTGTAGAGAGGAGCATTTTGTCCCTGCTCCTTTCACACAATCTAGTAGGAATGGCATCTCTGGAGCCTTGGTCCTCAGTCTAAGAGGGGTGGGGGGAAGGCTCTTCTTACCCAAGAGAGCTGAGAGGTAGTGAGTCGGGGGTTTGCCAGTCCTGGGTTTACTTGCTTACCAAGGGCCTACTTGAGCAGGGCTGGGAGGAACCACGGCATGACTCACGGGGAGAGGCAGGAGGGCCTGTTTGTGTTCCTGGGAGCTGGTCCTTACTATGCAGTAGTCAGGTCCCTGGGGTGGGGAGAGGGGAGGGATGGAGGGCAGGGAATCTAGTCATTCTGGTGATAGATGAACGTGAGGTGCGTGGTGATGAAAAGCAGACTATAGTCATGCATCGCCTGGTCACAGATTCATTCAGAGAAATGTGTCTCGTGGGTCATCACAAGGCGCACTACACAACACACCGGGCTGCACGCCCCAGCTGTCGCTCCCGGGCTGTGAAGCTGCACAGCACGTTACTGTGCTGAACAGTGTGGGCAGCTGCAACGCAGTGGCAAGTATGTGTGTATCTCAACACAATTAAACAGAGAAGGTGCAGTGAGAAGCCAGTGTTCTGATCTTAAGGGACGCACGGGGGCATGTGCTGCGTCATCGACTGAGGTGTCCTCACGCATCGTTGCACGGCTGTGACTGCTCCTGCCCTGGTCCCAGAGGAGATGGCTGCCTCGGGCTGGGATCAGTCCTGAATGTTTACACATTGCATTTACTTTTACCAAAACAAAACAAAAACCTTTCTGGGAGTTCTGGCTGTTAAATAGTCCTAAATGTGGTCGTCAAAAAAGAAGGCATTCCTCCCACGAGCGTGAGGTAAGCGCCTTCATTTCTAAGGGGCAGGTGTTGGTTTTGCCATGTATTTTAGAAACCCTGCTGAGATTCTGGACAAGATTTTATTTCTACCTTCTGTTTCCTATTTTTATTTTTATTTTTGTCTCTTAGTATTATATAATGAGACTTATTATGCCTTTTTTTTTCTTGAAACAGAGTCTCAAGCTGTCACCCTGGGTAGAGTGCCATGGTGTCACCACTCACAGCAACCTCATACTCTTGGGCTTAAGTGATTCTCTGGCCTTAGCTTCCCAAGTAGTTGGGATTATAGGTGCCTGCCACAACGCCCGGCTATTTTTTGGTTGTAGTTCTCATTGTTGTTTTGGCAGGCCCGGGCTGGATTTGAACCCGCTAGCTCTGGTGTATGTGGCTGGTGCCTTAGCCACTTGAGGCTAAGCACATTTACTTGTGAAATCTACAGTACTCTTTTTTTTTTTTTTTTTTTGAGACAGGAGCCTCAAGCTGTCCCTCCGGGTAGAGTACCGTGGCATCATAGCTCACAGCAACCTCCAACTCCTGGGCTCAAGCAGGTCTCGTGCCTCAGCCTCCCAGGTAGCTGGGACCACAGGTATCCGCCACAACACCTGGGTATTTTTTGGTTGCAGCCATCATTTTTATTTGGTGAGCCCAGGCTGGATTTGAACCTGCCACCTTAGGTGTATGTGGCTGGCGCCTTAGCCACTTGAGCCACAGGTGCCAAGCAGAGAGAGAGTAGTTTTTAATTTTTTTCTGGTGAAGGACTTTGAACATCTTTAAGGAAATCAGAAGTCTTTGTGGCTTTGTGCATCCCAGGTTTTGAATCCCTGCTCATGGTACTATACAATCTCTCTTTACATCAAACCACCAGCAAAGATGGTCCTTGGATCTCTTCATTTGGGCCACTCTAAAATAACTTTCCCTGAATATAATGTGTATGTGTGTGTATGTGTTTTTTTTTCTTTTTGAGATAGAGTCTCACTCTGTTGCCCTGGGTAGAGTGCTGCGGCATCATAGTTCATAACAACCTCAAACTCTTGGCCTTGAGCAATCCTCCTTCCTCAGCCTCCTGAATCAGCTGGGACTATAGGGACCTGTCACCGCACATGGCTAGTTTTTCTGTTTTTGTTTTTTTTTAGTAGAAATGGGGTCTCACTCTTGCTTAGGCTAGTTTTGAACTCCTGAGCTCAAGCATTTCACCCACCTCAGCCCCCCAGAGTGCTAGGATCACAGGGGTGAGCCACTGTGCCTGGCTTCTCTGAGTCATGTTTTGCATTAAGCGTGTGCTGATGCTGAGGAGCCTTGCCAGTTGCAGGCCGCATTGGTATACATGTGCAGGGTGTTCTGACCTCACTCCTGGCTTGGCTTTATTTTTCTTCTTATCATTTTGCTTCTGTCCTCATTTCCTTATTTATTTGATGTTAGCTTAATTAAGTTAAATTAAAAATACATTTAATGTGTTCTCTCTTTTTTTTTTTTTTGGCAGTTTTTTTTGGCCAGGGCCAGGTTTGAACCCGTCACCTCTGGTATATGGGGTTGGCACCCTATTCCTTTGAGCCACAGGTACTGTTCTAATGTCTTCTCTTCTTTGCAGTTTCTGGCTGGGGCTGGGTTTGAACCCATCACCTCTAGTCTATGGGGCCAGCGCCCTACTCCTTTGAGCCACTAGCGCTGCTCTGTCTTTTTTTTTTTTTTTTGCTTTTATTTATTTATTCATATTTTTATGGAGTCTTACTTTGTGTCCTTCAGTAGAATACTGTGGAATCATAGCTCACAGCAACCTCTGCCAACCCCTGGGTCCCTGGGTTTAAGTGATTCTGTAGCCTCAACCTCCCAAGTAGCTGGGATTACAGGTGTCTGCCAGAATCCCCCGGCAATTTTTGGTAGAGACAGGGGTCTCACTCTGGCTCTCAGTCTGGCTCATGCTGGTCTCGAACCTCTGAGCACAGGTGATCTACCTGCCTCGGCCTCCCACAGTACTGGGACTACAGGGATGAGCCACCACGCCCTGCCTGTCTTCTTTTTTTTTTTTTAAAATCTATCCTATGGATCTGTGAATATAGAACTATAGAAATCTATGAATAAGAACATAATGATGGTAAATAACACGTTTAGGGCATTTAGCTTCCTATAGGGCATTTAGATTTGGATAGTCTAACCTAGGGGTCCTCAAACTTTCTAAACAGGGGGCCAGTTCACTGTCCCTCAGACCGTTGGAGGGCCGGACTGCAGGCCTGGGACGAGTCGGCTAAGCAGGACAGGCAGCAGCGGCAAAAATACCCGGTGGGCTGGATAAATGTCCTTGGCGGGATGCAGGTGGCCTGTGGGCTGTAGTTTGAGCACCCCTGGTAACCTTTTACTCAGTAATATCATAATTCATCTTAAAATCTCCTTCTGTTCTCAATTGTGGGAAGGTTATTTTCTGTTTTTTTTTTTTTTTTTTTTTTAGAGACAGTCTCATTTTGTCGCTCTCGGTGGAGTGCTGTGGCCTCACAGCTCACAGAACTTCCAGCTCTTAGGCTTAGGTGATTCTCTTGCCTCAGCCTCCTGAGTAGCTGGGATTATAGGCACTTGCCACAACACCCAGCTATCTTTTTGTTGTGCTTTGGCCAGGGCAGGGATCGGGTTCAAATCCGTCACCCTCCGTATGTGGGGCCAGTGCCCTACTCACTGAGCCACAGGCACCACCCAGTTGTGGGAAGTTTTGCCCATTAGGTATGCAGACCTGAAATCCAGATGCTCCGTTCGTACTCACATCTGCCACGTGAGCAGTGACCAAGTTCTACTGAGCACACACACATGCACCACCCCATTTGCCTTCCAGGCCTGCTTGTGTGCTGCCTCAGTCCATTCTCCACGTAGCAGCTAGAGTGTAAAAAGATAAATCCGACCCAGTTACCTCCCTACTTAAATCTTCAAAACCTCTCTGTTATCTTCACAAACAAGTTCAGTTTCCTAGGCTGGCATTCAAAGCTTGCGGGAGCTTGTCCCAGCCTGTCCTTCTTGCCTCGTGTCTTGTCATGTCTCGGTATACTCATTGTTATCAAGGGCTCAGCATTCCTGTGTCCCTCACCTGGTCAACTGCTTGTCCTGAAGAAGCAGCTCAAGTCAGGTAGCAGGCACATAGGTGTTGGTGTGTTGTAGATTTTCAGAATTACTCTCCGGGATGATGCAGTCACAGCATAAATATATGGTGAGTGTGAGTATGAGTCCTCAAACCCCAACACAGGGAAGTGAAAAAAAGCAAAGTGATACTCCAAGCACAAATTGCTGGTAGCATCGCTGGGGCCTTGGAGTGATGCTACCTTTTAATTTTTAAGTCTTATTGAGCTTAAGTAAAAGGGGGATGTATTTTAAGGACGCAGGAGTCCTCTTTCTGAATGCGGGACAGAAAGGTAGCTGGATCACAGGAAGAGGCTGGAACCAAGAATCCAAGTGCTGCCAGGGCTTCCTTTGTCTCTGTCATTATAATCACTCCTTCACTTCCTCGCATCCTGGTCGACAGTCCTGGGCAGTCCCCTTGGTGCCTAGGATGTGTAGCCGAACATGGTCACAGAAAACACATGCCATGTTGGTGGGACTCATTTCCCCTCAGCTTTTCATTCTGAAAATTTTCACATCTGCAGAGAGTTTGAACAAATTGTCTAGATTTATCAGTTGTTAATTTTTTGCCAAATTCGCTTTCTGCGTATGTACCGGGTCATTATGAAAGTTTTGAGGGAGGGGGATTGGAGGGATCACTTCTGAGGTTTTTCTTACAGGGGTACAAGTGAATCTTTCTAAGAGTAGAATGTGAACGTTTTAAAACAATAACTGAGGCTCGGTGCCTGTGGCTCAATCGGCTAAGGTGCCAGCCATGTACACCTAAGGTGGCGGGTTCGAATCCCCAGCCCGGGCCCACCAAACAACAATGATGGCTGCAACCAAAAAATGGCCGGGCGTTGTGGTGGGTGCCTGTGGTCCCAGCTACTTGGGAGGTGGAGGCAGGAGACTCGCTTGAGCCCAGGAGTTGGAGGTTGCTATGAGCTGTGATGCCATTGCACTCGACCCAGAGGGATAGCTTGAGGCTCCATCTCAAAAAAAAAAACAAACCAAGAATGGATAAGCAAATATCCAATGTACTTAATACTAATGTAAAGTCAGTAGATAATCTAACACATACCCACATAGGAGAAAAACTCATTTCAATTCAAGTTGGGGAGAGGGGGAATGAAGGAAGGGGGAAAGGGAAGTAGGGATTATGAGGTGCTCCCACTGAATGGGTACTTGTAAGGGTGTATGGCACAACATTTGGGTGCAGGACACAATTATAAGAGGGACTCTATCTAAAAAGTTCAGATATTGTGATTTGGCTGTTTGTACTCTCACATTAACCTGAAATTAAAATAAATAAATAAACAAACAAAAGCAATAATATGTTTAAAGAGGAAGATTTATTAGGTTACTTTTGTTTAAGAAACTGACAAAACACAAATTTAAATGATTGAACAATCATGTCCAGTTATCTCCAATAGAGCATTTCAGTACAAATCAGAAGTTCTTTTGTAACTTTTCTTTTTTCAGACTCCTCCTACGTGATTTCTCTCCTTTTGGTCGTCTTTGCTTCAGATATTACCCTAGCTGCCCTGGACTCTCTAATCGCCTTCATTTCAGTTGCTTTTTAAAGGGGCATATGACATTTTTGTAAGGCTGAGTAGGACCTGTTCATCAAACACAGTAGGACTGTGCTCTTTGAATAACAATCAAATATCCTTTCTGTACTAGGACACCTTTCTTTTTTTTTTATTTTTTTTGAGACAGAGCCTCAAGCTATCCCCCTGGGCAGAGTGCCATGGCATCACAGCTCATAGCAACTTCCAACTCCTGGGCTCAAGTGAGTCTCCTGCCTTGGCCTCCCAAGTAGCTGGGACCACAGGCGTCCGCCACAACGCCTGGCCATTTTTTGGTTGCAGCCATCATTGTTGTTTGGCAGGCCCAGGCTGGGGATTCAAACCTGCCACCTTAGGTGTACATGGCTGGCGCCTTAGCCAATTGAGCCACAGGCGCCGAGCCTGGGACACCTTTCTTTATAGATGACCTCATAGAAATGTAGAAACCTCGATTTCTGTGGTCAGAGGGTGTGGGCTTCCTTGTGGCTGAATGCTTTCCTCTAGGATCCTACCACGAACACTTACTGAGTCTCTGTCCTGTAGCTGATGCCAGCTGTCTTGTAAAGCCTTTAAAAGTACCAGCTGTATCTCTTGGGTTTTTTTTTGTTTTGTTTTGTTTTGTTTTTTTGAGACAGAGCCTCAAGCTATCCCCCTGGGCAGAGTGCTGTGGCATCACAGCTCACAGCAACCTCCAACTCCTGGGCTCAAGCGAGTCTCCTGCCTCCGCCTCCCTAGTAGCTAGGACCACAGGCGCCCGCCACAACGCCTGGCCATTTTTTGGTTGCAGTCATCATTGTTGTTTGGCGGGCCCGGGTTGGGGATTCGAACCCGCCACCTTAGGTGTATGTGGCTGGCGCCTTAACTGATTGTATCTCTTGGGTTTTAACTTTCTCTTCCCTTTCCCTTTTAAATTCATCCAAACTGAGCCTCAGCTTCCACCTGCACCTTCAACTCCTTCGCTAGTCAGACAAAAACTGGTGTCCCTAATTTTCTGTTCACTGGGACTTTCTTTCCCTTTCCTCATTATCTGCACAGGCCCCCGTGTCCCAGTGGACTGTTAGGAAAGACATCTTCAGGTGTGGTCTCCTAGTGTTGTCCTCAACCAGGCTGAGTCATCTACAGGCCACATGATGTACTCTGAACTCTCAGGGAAAACAGGTGTCTCCTCTTAAGTCATAATCATTCAGACGGAAGTTGCAGTGATCTGAGCTTCACTATTGATGACTTTGGACTATTTAGAATTGAAAAGATTTACCCATATTTTATCATTTAAAATGCTTGTGTGGTTAGAGAACTGAGCTCTGTTGTTCCTCTCTTCCTCGCACTCCACGCCTGGGAAGCAAATGGATCAGGCACCAGTGGGTCTGGCTGCCTTGGCTTAAAAAGTTCTGTGAGAAAGAAGATGAAATTCAGTTAAATAACTCTTAGTGAGAGAAGTATCATTTCAGTTTTCTTATTTCCTTCTTCTAATTAGAAAATATATTGTGACATTCCTTAAAAAGGTAAAACTGGAAGCAGACATTCACACATTAAACCGTAAGTTTCAAGGCCACTTTAAATGATGAAATGTTCAGATTTTGTCATAAGGAATTCACCAAAGCTGAGAAATATGTTAAACCTAGGAAGGAAAAAAATTCCATGTAGGATATTTTAAAACTGGAAAAATACATATAAGCATTTTCATCATCACATGTAGGCATAATATAATGAAAATGTTCATTGTTTCATCTTGAATATCTCAGACATAAAAACTGATTTTTTTCAAATAGGACCATAGCTTTCAATGCTTTTGATGCCAAACTGATAGATGACAGGTGTGTCTTACTTTAGACTTCATAAGTAGTGTGCAATTTGAATATTTGTAAAAATAGTTTATTTATTTAGCTTTGGGGGAAATAATTTTAAAAATACATTATGATAGATTGCTATATAAAGGACTTTCAGTAGTTTGTTTTAAGGTAAGTTTATACAAATTGTATTCACTGTCTTCACTCTAGTGATTTACGTTTGGATTTCTTATTGAAGAGCCTTACTGTAGTTGATTTTATGGAGATGATAGTTGCCATCTTTGAGTATAAAAGGGGGTTGTCAGTTTATATGAAACCAGTCCTTCAACTCAGAAGAAGGAAATGGTATCCAATAAGGATACCATTTAAGATTTAATTTTTAGTGTAAGTTCTTTGAACAAACAAGGGAGGGAGTGACTAGTTGAGATTGTTAGCTCTAGCTTACCTCTCCCCACCATGATGATCTTCCTTTATAGAGCAAGAATTTTAAGAAGCAGAGTGAAGACATACGATGAAGAACAAGTGAAACGAGTGGGAGGGAAATGAAGATGCCCCCCGGGGAATGTTATATGAAGATAGTCTAGACAAATAGCTAGGATAAGACCATGGTAAGCCTTGTAGGCAATGTTAAGGAATTCTGAATTCTGTGTTTAACCTAAAAATAACTGAAAAGCATCAGAGAGTTTTAAGCAAATAGGATTGATAAAAGTTATATCTTGAAAAGGTTTCTGACTGCTGGGTGGAGGGAGACAAGAGAAGTTGCAAGGAATACAATAGGAAGTCATGTCAGGCAAGAGATAATCCGGGTTTGGTCTGGAATGGCCATAGTGGGGATAGGCTTGGATGGGTTATATCAGCAAAATTCATTGTTGAATGTAGGCAGGTGAGAAAGATGGAGAACCTCTAAAGATGCCTTCAGCTTTCTGATTTGAAGGCATGATAATCCTTCATGTGAGCATATTTGGGGTAAAGAGCTTTTGAGATAACTGTTTGGAGATGGGCACGAGGACCTGAAGTCAAGAATGACGTCTGGGCCAGGGAGGTATCTTGGTTTGTCAACACCTATCATGGCTATTGGAACCCTTACCTTGGGTGAGATTACCCAAGGGGACACTTACAGACAGAGAAGGTGTGGAGGTTTAGGCCTGAGTCTAGAGGAACACCAGTGTTAGCATTGGACCAACGGGAGGAGCCAGCAAAGATGTGAGCAGGGAAGGTCAGATGCCAGGAGGACACCTGGAAGTGTTGCTTCATAGTAACTAAGAGAAAAGAGTTTCAAAAAGGATGGAGGGAAAAAGACTTGATGTCTCAGAAAGGAAACGAGGGACAAAAAATACAGGGAAGGAAGCACAGGGCACATAGCTTTCCTCCAAATAAGGAAGCGAATCGAGTGTCCTCTTTAAGTGGTTCATACTTGTACTCATTCGCCAGAGATTACAGGTAACATTATATAAACTTGCTGCTGTTTAAGTCAGTGTTAGCACACTGAGCAGCTGAAATGGTAGCAAGAACAGCAAAGCTCTACGTAATAGCAACCAGCATGCACTGTCAGGTTCAAACATGACGCTCAAATTCCTGGCTCCTGACATCGTTCCTCACACCAGCCAAGTAGACTACCTGTCAAGGCTGCCTGAGCACTGCAAACTGATCTCATCTCTGTGTCCCTCCTCCCACTCAGCCCTGGGCTTTCTGCCCTTCGAGATGGCATGCAGAAAGCCACTGCAGCTCTGGGCTCAGAACACAGATGGGCAGACAGTCCTGGAGCAGAAATAGTTCACCCAGTGTGAGCAGCAACCCCAGAGAAAGTACAGGCACTCCCGATGGAAAATAACACGTTTCTCTCATAATTCTTTCTGTTCCATCTCATGAGGGCTTTTTGTTGTTGTTGAAACATAACCTTTTTCATTCAGAAGCCATATAGGTAGACACTGAAAACTTTACATATTGCATTGGGAAAATTTGAAAGTGGGCCTCTGGACTTCTGGAAGATTTCTGTATGTTCCAGTTCTTGTTTGTTTTTTCTTAGAGTCAGACTACTTGTATTTTTCCCTTCTTTCCTCTCTCCCTTCCTTCCTTCTTACTTCTATTCATTCTTCCATCCATTCATCCATCCATCTTTCCATTCTTCCATCCATCTATCCATCCATGCATCTATTCATTCTTCTACCCTTCTCTCCCATCCATCCAACAATTGCAGTTCCAAGCACCATATTAGGTACTGTGGGCATACAAAAATGAAAAATGCAGTAGAGGAAATAAGTTATGTTACACAAATAATGATGATCCAGGAAAGAAAGTGGCCAGTGCTGTGAGTGAAGTGCAGATGAAGTGCTCTGGACATTCAGAGAATGGAGAAACTGTTGAAGGCACAGGCAGGGGCGTGTACAATTTGATCTAGGTTTCTGAAATGGAGACTGGCTATTCTGTGGAAAATGGATTTAGGGAGGGCAGAAGCAGGGAGCGCCCCAGAAAAGGAAATAGCTAGGAAGCAGCAGTTCCTTTAGATGTGTGGTGCAAAAGAGCTCGTGTGTCCTAGAACTCCTGTAGGGATCTGTGAGTTGGAGCCCAGTGAATAGAGACAGAAAGAGATTGAAGAGGTTGGCAGTGACCAGATCTGCAGAGTTTTGAAAGGAGTTTGGATTTTTCCTTTTGTCATTACTGATAAAACACTAAAAACACCACGATTGCACAAATTATACGAAGATGGAAATTCGATCACCTTGGTGAAACACAAGAACATGTTTTTAACTTTAGAACAATAGAAAGAGGATCTGCTTATACACAGATGGTCACATTTATGCCAACTCATTATAATTTCTGGTAATTGCTCACCTCGAAAGGGCAGCATTACTTATGGGAAATTTAAAATGGGGTCTGGATGAACTGGCACCACTGAGGGTGATTATTCCAAGACCTTGCCCTGAGGACAACCCTAGGAAATATTTTTTGTTTCCTTTCATTCTCCTAAGACTACAGCTTGGAAACAGCCTTTGCCCCTTTGCTTCCTGTCCCAACCTGTTGAAGTCGTGTTTTAGTGAGGGGTGGGAGTGCTGTGAAGTGAGCCCAGGCATTCCGCAGGCCTGCCCCATTGTTTAAAGAGGCCTCCAACGCCTTTGATCTGTGTCTGCTGCAAGTGTGGGAGGTGGTGGGCGGGTCAGCCCACGTCTGGCTGCCTGGTGGTCTTTCCTAAGAAGCACCTTGAGGGTCAGACTGTGTGCTATTATAGTTATTATTATAATAAATGCCTAAGCGCCAAAGAAGATGCATGCAGTGTAGTCAGACACAATTACCACCCACACTTCCCTAGACTTACAGACATATATGAAAATCAGAGTACAAGGACTCATTTCAGATGTGTTTATGTAGGACTTGAGGTAAACCCATTGAATTCCTTTACCTGTGCAGAGAACCCTGGCTGGCAGATTCAAGGATCTACAGGAGTGTCAGTGAGGGGTCAGAGGGGTGAGGGTAAAACCTTGAAGAGGTGTCCTAGTTTGGTACAAATGAATAGTCAAAGAAGAGTGATGAATGGGACCTAGCACTAATGATACAGAGTTCAGTGAAAGACACAGAAAAACCTCCCTGTCTTATTCTCTAGTCCCTAGAAAGTCTGCTGTTCAAGGTTCGAATCTGATTTGTTTTCTGCATTTTCTGATGCAGTGATTAATATCTTTTTTTTTTTTTTAGTTATTAGGTTAAAACATTTATATTCTACATTTAGAAAAATTCACATGTACCCTTGTAAGATGAACCATAGGCATGATCCCACCAATCACCCTCCCTCCACCCATAGTGATTGATATCTTAATGCCAGGTCCCAGACCCATGCTTGTTCATGATGAAATAGATAAACATGGATAATGTGATAAGACACAGCCAAATAGATATCACTTGATAAATAAATATATATTTGATATCTTTATGGGCAAGATCAAACACAAGCAAGCCTCTTTTGAGATTTTGCTGGCTCACAAAGTCTGAGTATACCAGCACCTAGTCCCGTCTCCCTGTTAAATGGGAAGTGTTATTTATTACATGAATGAAATAAATATACATCTCATTGACCAAGGACAGAAGAAGAAAGGGGAAGAGGAATAAGGATCAGTAAAATGAAATCTATCAAGAGAGAGGATTTCTTTCCTTTCTATCAGAAAGGGTAGAAGAAAATCTGCAGCAAAGTGATAAGCAAATAGTTTAATATATTTATTATGTAAATCATTTATAATAATTTAAAAGAAAAACATTATCCCCATAGAGAAATGGATACATAAACCAGACACATATCAATATACAAATAAAGCAGTAAACCAACATATAGCACTTTCAACCCTCCTGCCCACCCATCTCACCTACCCACCCCCCATTTATTTTTCTTTTCTTATTGTTGGGGATTCATTGAAGGTACAAAAAACTAGGTTACATTGATTGCCTCTGTTAGGTAAAGTCCCTCTTATAATTGTGTCCCCCCATTTCTTTTCACTGCTTTGTATATTTCTCCTTAACAGATATTTTTCTCTGCATACATTGTGTAAATGGGTTGTGTGTTTTCCTCCCCCTCACCTTGCATGTAAATGCCACAGAGGCTGGAGCATCTACTAGTTTTGTTTGCTTCTGTATCCCAGTGCCTAGAAGGGGGCCTGGGACATGGCAGATGCTCCCTCTGGGTCTGTCCAATGAATAGATGAGTCAAAAGACTGTTGATGAATGGTTCACAGTTGACTCAGGGAAGGTCTAAGACCCTCAACTTTATACTTCCACTGCTTGGCCCCCTGCTAGAAACTAGGCAACATCTTTATGAAATTTGCAGCAGGCCCAAATTTGGAAGAATAGCAAGAAGATTATAAAATGAAATTGCAAAAAAAAATTTCTAGACATGAAATTAAACAAGTCTAAATGTAAAGGAAGGAAAATAAAATAGAAAACATTTTTAGAATTTCCTCCTGTTTTAAAGTATATTATAGTCTTGCGTTTAATCTAAATAAATTACTCAGGTCTATTAATCTAAAGAAATTATTGTACTTCTATTTTTGTAGTTTTTTTCTCTTTTTTTTTTATAGACAGGGTCATCTCACACTGTCACCCAGGCTGGCATGCTATGGTGTAATCTATAGCTCATTGTGACCTCAAATGTGTGGCATCAAGCGATCCTTTTGCCTTGAGTGTCCAAAGTGCTGGGATTATAGGTGCAAGCCATCACACTTGGCCTATGTTTGTATTTTTAAGGCAAAATCTATCAGATGTGTGAGGGCACGTGGAATTTTTAAATAGTAGAAACACATCTATGGGATTCCAAAAGTTCAAGAGAACTTAATTAGTTTGTTAAAAACACAAAACACTAAACACTTACTATGGACAAGATACTGTGTGATATGCTAGAACTTCGTTTTTTCTTTTTTGAAAGCCTAGGATGTGTTTTCTGCCTATTAGAAGTGCAATCAATGGCTTGGTGCCAGCCACATACACTTAAGGTGGCGGGTTTGAATCCAGCCTGGGCCCACCAAACAACAATGATGGCTGCAACCAAAAAATGGCCAGGCGTTGTGGCGGGTGCCTGTGGTCCCAGTTACTTGGGAGGCTGAGGCAGGAGATTCACTTGAGCCCAGGAGTCGGAGGTTGCTGTGAGCTGTGATGCCACGGCACTCTACCCAGGGGGACAGCTTGAGGCTCTGTCTCAAAAAAAAAAAAAAAAAAAAAAAAGAAGTGCAGTCAAGTGCAGAGATTTGCCCATGGACAACTTAGTTTAAAAAAATTCCCGCTCCTCTCACCATTAACAAAAATTGATTCTCATTGGATAAAAGATTTAAATTTAAGACACAAAACAATAAGCATTCTAGAAGACACTTGAAGATATTGGCCTGGAAAAGATACTAGTCATGAGGAAGACCCCCCTCCTGGCAATTTCAGCAACACCAAAAATAAATAACTGGGATTTGATCAAGCTAAAAAGCTTTTGCATAGCTAAGGGTACCACAAACAAAGCAGACATACAGCCTTGGGAATGGGAGAAGAGTTTTGCATGTTATCACTCTGGCAAAGGCCTGATAACTAGAATCTAGAAGGAACTCAAACAATAAGTACAAACAACCCTCTCTATAAGTGGGCAAGCAATTTTTTAAAAAATTAAATCATAGCTGTGTACATTGATGCAATCATAGGGTACAGTGTGTTGTTTTCATATACAATTTGAAATATTTCCATCAAACTGATTAACATAGCCTTCATGTCATTTTCTTAGTTATTATGTTAAGATGTTTATATTCTACTTTTAGAAAGATTTACTAGTATCCTTGTAAGATAAACCATAGAGGTGATCCCACCAATCACCTCCCTCCACTCATCCACCCCTGGACAAGCGATTTGAACAGAAACTTCTCTGAGAATGACAGACGAATGGCCAAACAAACACATGAAAAAATGCTCATTGTCTTTATTTATTTATTTAAGACCCTGTCTTACTATGTCACCCTCGGGAGAGTGCTGTGGCATCATAGCTCACAGCAACCTCAAACTCCTGGGCTTAAGTGATTCTCTTGCCTCAGCCTCCCAAGTAGCTGGGACTAGAGGTGCCCGTCACAACACCCAGCTGTTTTTTTGTTGTAGTTGTCCTTGTTTAGCAGGCCTGGGCCAGCTTCAAACCCGCCAGCCCCCGTGTATGTGGCCAGTTCCCTAACCCCAGAGCTATGGGTGCTGAACCCTCATCGTCGTCAATCACCAGAGAAATGCAAATCGAAACCACTCTAAGATATCATCTAACCCCAACAAGATTAGCCCACATCACAAAGTCCCAAAAC
>CAUYQV010024632.1:0-14962 GCA_963574575.1 Galagoides demidoff | reverse complement strand
AAGTAGCTGGGACCACAGGCACCCGCCACAGTGCCCGGCCATTTTTTGGCATTTTTTGGTTGCAGCCATCATTGTTGTTTGGCGGGCCCAGGCTGGGGATTCGAACCCGCCACCTTAGGTGTACGTGGCTGGCGCCTTAGCCGATTGAGCCACAGGCGCCGAGCCAGATCAATCCATTATTAAAAACCTCATCTCTAACCAAATACTTCTACCTCCCTATGATAGGGGGTGTCCGTAACCTCATCATTCTCCAAATATACCAATCCCATATTACTTTCAGGTCTTTATTCCAATTATTACTTTCTGTTACTCTGCCTCATACCCTTTCCTCTTTGCTGCCTGGATTAAGTCATACTAATCCTTCAATACTCAGTCCAAGTGTTAGTAACCTCTTCACAAATCTCTGGTCTTTCCACATTTTGTGCAATGTACCAGAGTTAACCTGTGAGTCTCTGAGGAGCAGGGACCCTGCCTTATTCGTGACCCCCGCCATCCTGGCACCCACCAGGAATTCATGTTTGCTGAGCATAAAATGGAAAAAGGTGATTAGAAAATATCTGAAACAAATCAGTGACACTGTATGCTTTTGGTTATCTCTAAGAAAAGCATAGCCCAAGCCTTAAAAGTTTAAATTCTGAACAATGACTCGGTCCCAAGTCCTTTAAATATTCAGTTTTAGCTCATTTTAAATGTAAATCCATTCATTCACTCCACCAAAAAGCAAGGTGAAGTTTATCTTGCAATGTCTGTTTCAACAGTCATACCACAGTGCAGAGAGCACCATGTCACTGAAAGTCACCAAGAGGTTGAAGCATGAGACCACAGCACCTTTGAATTCTTCCCATTCTCTTCATTTCCACAAGAATAGGAGAAGTTTAGCTCAGAGCCTGCACCACAGAATAAGATATGGAAAAGAGGCCAGAGGCACAACAGCCAGTTCCATGCATAGGGTATTACAGGCTGACAACAGCAGAGCAGTAGGGGTTAGTAGAGGGTGATCTTCCAGGCACAAGACAACCCTACAAGGGAACTGAAGAAACACCAAAAAACTCACTTACAGAGTTGCTCACTCTCTAACTCACTTACAGAGTTGCTTTAAGATTTCCTCAATTCTAAAGAGACAGGAGACATTCCTCAAGAAAGCCCATGTATATGAAAAAACAAGCCAAGCATTATGCAAATAATAATCAAGTTAGGCCAAATTCTGAGTTTGAAACTTAGCTGTAAAACCCATCAGAAGAAAAATATAGTTATTCCCTGCTTTCACTATCAATAAGAGACCTTCTTCCTTCTTACCTCACAGACACACTTGGGTGAGCATTGGGGAAAGCTTACAATTTCCTGCCGTCTACTTTTAGATTCATTAACCTGAGAACAGATTGTCTGATCTGCTTTGGTGTTTCTTTTGAGTTCTTCGATTTCTAAACGATTTCTAAACGTTATGAGCCAGCTCTGCTCAATGACGCCCATGTAACTTATTAGCTATTCCCCATCTAGATGTCCTTTGTAATCTTCTTACCTGCACTGAGGAAGGTGCTCAGCAGCTGCTCTGTGGCAACAGGCTTGATCTCTGTTCGCAGATTAACAAATCTGCCAACCACCAACGGGGCTCGGCGGAAACCCAGAATCCTGGTTTAGAAAGTCGAAGAACAGAAAAAAAAAATCTTTGTATTTTAAGTAAAATCAATGTATTTTAAGTAATGAATCAAACATCATAGCTAATCACGGTAAATGTGTAACATAGCTTTTGGAGCTAAGTAGGTAAATCTTATTTTTTAAAAGGACATACATTTAGGAATTTAATGTTAAGATGCATTCAATTTAATACACACTCCAGCAAAAAGGATAAGGTAAATCTGGTAAAATTGAACAATTGAACAATGGTTCAATTAGTGGGTAAACGGGTTCATTATGCCATTCTTTCTACTTTTGTTAAGAAATTTTTTTGTAATAAAAACTAAAAATAAAATTTGAAGCATAAGAAAAAAAACAGGGCTAATCTTATACATGGGTTCAAGCTTTGGATGAAATAGCAAACTGACAAAAAACTATTCAGATTAACCTAAAAGGATAAACCTCCAGGACAACTAGATATAGTCACATAAGAAGATCTCTCTAATGATCAAAAAGTACTACCTTACAGTTGAAAACGATCTGTTTTTTAAATGATTTACCCAGCTAAAAAATACACACTCACTAATGCAAAAGTGGAGGGGCAGAATTTGGAACACAGAAAATTTATAATGAAGAAAATAAAGATCAACCCAGAAGACAGGAGACAGGAGAAATTCCTCAAGAATTTCCGGTATAACCGGTATAACCCTTCTGGCATGTAAGCATTTTTTCCTTTACGTGTACATACAAACATACATATGCACACTTACATATATATGTATAATTGAGATTATGCCATATGTAGTTTTGTATGCTGCTTTATACTCATCATTACATCATGAACTTTTCCCCACATCATTAGAAAGTCTTCAAAAATGGCTACATAATAAACAATCCATTGTTTAGAGCTGTTGATTCTCTGCTAAACCCAATCTTAGAAAAAAGTACAAAAGCAAGATCAACCACAATTTGTCAAAAATAACATAGAAATCAAGAGAACCCCAAGGCCAGGGAGGTGGTTAAATCTGAATGTAATAGAGAAATAGCAACCCAAAGCAGAAAAGCAGTCAGGAACCGTAAGTGAAATGAAGGTTAGGAAGTAATTTTTCTCCCCACTGATCACTGCCAGGCCAAAGAACAACAGCCAGGTTAGTGCTGAGTGGCAGTATCACAGTGGCACTTGAGCCTGGCTACAGTGGCACCTAACAAAAAAGGTCAGGGAATTGGCCAGAGAATGTCAGATTTTGAAGTAAGGAAGGATTTTGAAATACAAGACCTCAAAGTACAAATCAAAAGTAACAATTTTTGTGTAAAAAATACTTATGCTCTGCTCTGAGTTAAAAAATAACTAACAGCAGTGTCCTGATGTGAAAAGACAAACTTTGCAAAACAAAAATAACAGGCTCAGCACCTGTGGCTCAAGTGGCTAAGACGCCAGCCACAAACACCTGAGCTGGCGGGTTTGAATCCAGCCCAGGCCCATCAAACGACAATGACAGCTGCAACCAAAAAATAGCTGGGTGTTGTGGCGGGCGCCTATAATCCCAGGTACTTGGGAGGCGGAGGCAGGAGAATCGCTTGAACCCCGGAATTGGAGGTTGCTACGAGCTGTGATACCACAGCACTGTACCTAGGGTGGAGCTTGAAACTCTGTTTCAAAAAAAAAAAAAAAAAGCCGTAAGTAGCACACAAATGTTTATGTCTTTCTGCCAATAAAGTACTGTCTTTTTCTTAATCTTTGCCATTTTCAACAGGTAAAAATAGTATACCATTGTTTCATGAATTTTAAAAATTTCTGATGAGGATGAACTACTTCTCCATATTTGTTAGTAATCGATAAGATAATTCCTATTCAGTTAACAACTTGTGTTCTCAACACATTTTCTTTTCTGTTTTTTTTTTTTGAGACAGAGTCTCACTATGTTGCCCTCAGTAGAGTACCTTGACATCACAGCTCACAGCAACCTCAAACTCTTGGGCTTAAGCAATTCTCTTGCCTCAAACCTCCTGAGTAGCTGGGACTACAGTTGCCTACCACAATGCCTGGCTATTTTTTGGTTATAGTTGTCATTGTTGTTTAGCAGACCCAGGCAGCGCTCCAGCTTTGCAGTATGTGGCTAGTGCCCTACTCATTGAGCTATGGTACTGAGCCTCAAACCATTTTCCATCAGAGTTTTTTAGCAAACATATAGATTTGTATGGCACTTATATTAAGGCTATTAACACATAGATTACTTTAGCTTTTAAATTCTCATGCTGTTTCTGAACATACAAGCTAATTTTTCTTATTAAGCCTACTGGACTTTTTCTTTGTGATTTTTAAAATTATTGCTTTTATGCTTACAAAGTCCTAATTTGCCTTTATTTTTTTTCTGTTTTCCTTATAGATTCATCTTTCAAACAAATATTGTTAATAATTTATTTGAAAGTCTGTCGATATGCCCTGATAAAATGCTGGTTGGAAGAGCACATGGGATACCAGATAGTTCAGTTACAAGATTCCAGACTAGCAAACAGCTAAAAATAATATTAATTTTCCTAGTTAACTTATAAAGCTTGAATTCAGACTTATTTTTCTTTTAGAATTATTTTGGTTTTTACAAGTTGTGCATAAAGGACAATAAAACTCATTATATAATTCATGCTGTATGTTTCCAGCATGTGGGGATCAGTGAGTGTTACTTAAAAAAAAACACACACACACACAAAAAACAATAGGACTGCCAAGCCCAATTAATGGCCAGTTTGATTCAGGAATTTGAGTGTAAAAGTTACTTACTAAGAATATCTTCATTCATGATAATGATAGACAGCATGCCAAGAATGAAATGACTTAAAAAATTCTAGAGTTAAAATATCTACTTGGGTATTCCCAGTGCCATATGAATTATGAGGGACCCATCCAAGTTTAATGGGACTAGCTAATCAGCTATCTGAAATAGGTCACATGTCAGTTATGGGCACGGCATGCTTTAGAAAGAGCCTACAAGTCCCCTTCAAGAGAGTTTTAATAAGGAAACAAAATGAACGTAACCTATGGGGATTACACATACCTGTCCAAATGAAAGGCTGCCACCTCTGCATTGTGTCTGTCATAACCAGCATACGGCTCCCCTTCTACCACATAGTCTCGGCTATACCTGCAAAGTGAACGGGAAGTGCAGATGGAGACAAGAATTACATGAGTACCAGAGGTGACAGCACAAAAAGCAGAACACAGACTTAACAAGCCGGATTCTACTCTACAGACACCTTCTCTGTCGGCCCTGAGAACTGTTAGCTAGATGGGGTGTAGATGAGGTGGATAAGGAAACTAGAATTCTCTGTCTGCTCCACTAATCATTCCAAGAATGAAACACAGAAGATGTTCCTTTTACCCCTCAAAGGGCATTCAATGCAGGGTAAGCACAAGTACAGGTAGTTTTCTGGAAGGCGGGAGCCATCTTTTTGTTATCACCAGCACAGTGACATTAAGTAAAACGTTTATTAGACAGAACTGAAGAAATGAAGGCTTACCAGAAAGGCTGTGGTATGGCTTATAAGAGAAGTATAGATTTCTTAGGGAAAAAACAGTCTGAAATGCCTCTGTTTTTATTAATGAGAAGGCAAAGGTACCTTCAAAAAAAGTTGTTCTCATAATTTTATTCTCTCTTTTTAAGTTTATGATAATGTAGTAGAAGGAATCTTGGCCTGCTAGTAATAGGTAGGTGTGGCTCTGTCATTACTGGCCTGGGTAACCTTGAGCAAAACCTTTCTTTTCTCTGGGTCACAAATTCTTCATCCTACAGTTTTAGGGGCTGGACTAGGAGGTAATTTCCAATGTTTCCTTCAACTCAAACTGCATTCTGATGATTTTTTTTTTTTTTTTGGTAGAGACAGAGTCTTACTTTGTCACCCTCAGTACAGGGCACGGCATCACGGCTCACAGTAACCTCCTGGGCTGTGGCGATTCTCTTGCCTCAGCTTCCCAAGTAGCTGGGACTTCAGGTGCCCGCCACAATGCCCGGCCATTTTTTTGCTGCAGTTTGGTCGGGGCTGGGTTTGAACCTGCCACCGTTGGCACACGGGGCCAGCGCCCTACTCACTGAGCCACAGGTGCTGCCCCATTTTGATGATTTTTTATGTCACATGCATGACATAACAAAGGATAATGAAAACTGGCATGTTTCTTTCTACTCATCATTTTAAAAGATACAATTTAAACCTCTTAATAGGAGAGGACGGTGCCTATTTCATGTATAAGTTTATGTATTTTAAGTCATTTAACTTAAGTTTAAGTCATTAAACTCTTTTGTCTTTGTTATGTCCAAACCTGGAATGTTCTTTCACATCGCATCTACCTGGGGGACTGCTATCATTCCTTTAAGGCTTGTTTAAAATATCACCTTCAGAAATTAACTGCCAGGCTCGGCACCTGTGGCTCAAGTGGCTAGGGTGCCAGCCCCATATACCAGGGCGGTGGGTTCAAACCTGGCCCTGGCCAAACTGCAACAACAAAAAAATAGCCAGGCGCTGTGGTGGGTGCCTGTAGTCCCAATTTCTCAGGAGGCTGAGGCAAGAGAATCACCTAAGCCCAGGAGCTGGAGGTTGCTGTGAGCTGTGACATCATGGCACTCTACCGAGGGCAACAAAATGAGACTCTGTCTCCAAAAAAAAAAAAAAAAAAAAGGGACAGGAAAAAGTACTTAATTTATCTATGATGTCACCTAAATTTCCTGAATCAAAAGGAGACCTATTAGGCTTTAAAGGAACTGTGAAATAGAAACAAATTGAGATTGAAGCAAAGCAGAGCAGTTCTCCTAAGGATTGTTGGATATCCAATGCTGAAACAGCTATGGGAAATAGAAAACAGTAATATAAAGTGGGCAGTAACCTTCAACCTAAGTGACCTTAGAATATTAAGTGAAATCATCTCTACAAAACATATCTTCACGGCAAAGCGGTGAAGCATTTATGTTAGAAAACTGCCTTGCATTACCACCTGGTTAGACACCAGTTTCTCCGTAGCAAGGTCAATATACCCAATCCTTTATTTCTAGTGCAAAGGATTATTTAGGCTGCCTAGGTTTATATTGGCTACCTTTTAAATTAAAAGTCAATTTTTAAATACCTCTGCTGCAAAAACTGGCATTATTCAAGCACTTTTCTCTCTACTACAGGTGAAGGCTGTCCAGAAAGCTGGGGGAAAGTCCTTGAATATTTTTTAGTACTTCAGGGGAGCCACAGGAAGATATATGGTGATATGCACTATATCCCTGTCTGTGAAACATTAAAGAGTTTTCCAATACATCTAACGCCTAGGAACAAAATGTAAAACCCTAGAGGAAATCTAGTAACTCTGGGGATGGGCTGGTGAAGAAGAGAGGGAAGAAAAAGGGAAAGGAATAGGAATCAAAATAAGCCAGGCATGGTGGCTCACGCCTATAATCCTAGCAGTTGGAAGACTGAGGTGGGTGGATCTCCTGAGCTTACAAATTCAAGACCAGCCTGAGCAAGAGTGAGACCCCATCTCTAAAAAAATAGCTAAGCATTGTGACGATGCCTGTAGTCTCAGCTACTTGGAAGGCTGAGGCAAGAGGATCATTTGAGCCCAAGAGTTTGAGGTTACTGTGAGCTGTGACACCAGTGTACTCTACCAAAGGCAACAAAGTGAGACACTGTCTTAAAAAAACAATCAATAAAAGGAATGCACTGGAGTGAGAAGGTCTGAATGCTGAGCTCATGTTTTGACTATGCAAAATACAGACAGTCACAATTCTGGATTCCATTTTCCTAATCAGTTGGTCTAGCTGACTTCCAGGGTTCCCTTTAGCACTTCCTAAGATCACTCACTCACTTCTACCTAATCGTAGGCCCCTGCCTTCTTGTTCCGTTTCCACCATAACTACAGTTTTTGACTATGAAAATAAATTTACTTCTAGAATGGATAAAGCTACATGGGGAAAAAAATCGCTTTTATAATGTAAGGCAAAATGTGTAAATGAAAAATATCATTGTATTCCTACATAGGTCATCTTCCTATCCTGTACGTATCTTCTATCTCTAACATTAGGACATGGATAACCAGGCTCCAGAAGTGCTGAAACCACGTGTGGCTATTAAAGAAAGGTAAGGACTTAGATCCTCCGCTCAGCAGAAAGCGATCCATCTTAAGTCGCTGACAGAGCAGCGAAATTCATACAGTAACTGCCAATAAATCACTCCACTCCTTTTGGTGAAGGACATCAGAGTCTGACCAAGGACATTAATTTGCACTTACATCAGGAGTAAATAGCCTCTGAGGCCCTGGGGGTCAAAACAGCATTTTGCTGGGTGTTTAGGGATGAAAGTCAATTTCTACAAGCACTTAACCCACACTCACTTTTCCCAACCTGGATAGTTCCCGGTGTAAAGCAGCATAGGTCAGTGTGTGCAGTGACTAGGAGAGTTAACACTTAAGTCAGGGGCCAAAACCCCTCACTGCATGGGGGAGGAGAGTACCCTGGTGCTAGGAGTGGACACAGGCTGTTAAGGAAATAGCTGGGGAATCTGACAGAAACCAAGGACAAAGGGAGAATACGGGCTGCGTGTAGAGTGAAGGACCAGCCTGTGAGGGCCTTGACTGCTAGGTTGTGGAGATGGGTATCTGGTGGGCAACAGGAAGTCCTGTATATCTTAAAGCTGAGGAGCATGGTGATAATATGGGTCTTCTGAGGAAATGGTTTTCAGGATGGTCTGGAAGAGGAAAGTAATAGGAATGCTGCAGTGGTGGTAAGAGAGATGAGATGGAACTAAGCAGTAAGGTTTATGCATTCTTCTGCTGCCACCTCCCCACCCATCAGTATGTCCTCTCTTTCCTCTGCTTGTGTCTTGTTTGCATACCCTGGGTCTATCTGCAAAGCACTCAGGCTGACACTGTGCACTCTCAGGAGTTATCTATCTTCTTACTTCCTGCCATCTCATCTCCCCTCAATTCTTTAGGGACAAGTGGTGGGTACGGACAGGGTCTCCTCTTGTTTAAACGCTAAACGTGCATAACTTTTCTCTTTATATGCAAATTTAATTGAATTTTTGGTTTTGGCTTGTCTTTCTCCATTACTCTACTTTTTTTTTTGAGACAAGAGCCTCAAGCTGTCCCCCTGGGTAGAGTGCTGTGACATCACAGCTCACAGCAACCTCCAACTCCTGGGCTCAAGTGAGTCTTCTGCCTCCGCCTCCTAAGTAGCTGGGACCACAGGCACCCGCCACAACGCCTGGCTATTTTTTTTTTTTTTTTTTTTTGGTTGCAGCCATCATTGTTGTTTGGCTGGCCAGGCTGGATTTGAACCTGCCACCTTAGGTGTATATAACTGGCGTCTTAGCCACTTGAGCCACAGGTGTTATTACTCTACTTATAATACTGATTTCTCAGGCTACCAACTATGAAGTCAAGGATCATTGGTGGTCCTTCAAAACTAAATTAGTGTTTTGGTTTTTTTTTTAGAGACAGGATCTATCGCTGAGGCTGGAGTACAGAGGTGCAATCATAGCTCACTCCAGCCTCAAATTCCTGGGCTCAAGCAGTCCTCCCACATCAGCCTCCCAATTAGCTGGGACTACAGGATTGAGCCACCACACCCAGCTTAAATTAGTGATTAAGGAAGGCAAACAAACTTACCAGAATTACATGCATATAGCAGAACACAAGCTGCTTGCAACTCAGACTGAGCTGGGTTCAAATTAATGTGAGGTGACCTTGTCAAATTATTAAATAGTTACTCTCTCTAACCCTTCTTATTCTAGAAATAAGAACTAAAACTGCCCACAAAGGTTAAAGGCATTAACAGAAAAGTATTTAGCACAGTGTCTGGCAAATGGTGTATGTTCAATGGAAAGTAGATCCCAAGGTCCAATAACCATACTTTTTCCACATTTCCAGCTAATCAGACTATTTTTATTCTCCAAAAGTCTGCTGTATTTTTTAACTTTCCTGATTTCCACATCATCCACACATCGTCATCCACATCAGTTCCAGACAAACACAGATCTCTCTCATTTCTGGGATCTACTCATTCTCTTGCTACCTTTTATCTACTGATAATAAAAGGAGTTGAATTTTGTACATTTTCTCCATATTTCTTCTCCCACTCCAGAAAGAAAGCCAAAGGTATATTATAATTCTCTCAAGAGCTCCACTAGAAATGAACAAAGTGCTTAGTACACACCAAATTTTAGACACTACAAACTTTGAAAATATTCACTGATAACTAACTCCTGGCAATAGAATACGAATCCCCATCATGTTAACCTACTTTAAATTCATATACTCAAAGAGAAAAAAGGTTTTGTTTTTTTTTTGGAGACAGAGTCTCACTTTGTCACCCTCGGTAGAGTCCTGTGGCATCACAGCTCACAGCAACCTCCACCTCTTGGGCTTAGGCTATTCTCTTGCCTCAGCCTCCCGAGTAGCTGGGACTACACGTGCCCACCACAACGCATGGCTATCTTTTTGTTGTTGCAGTTTGGCCAGGGCTGGGTTTGAACCTGCCACCCTCGGTATATGTGGCCGGTGCCCTACTCACTGAGCCACAGGAGCTGCCCAAGAAAAAAATTTTTAAATTAACTATGCCATTGACTCGTCATACAAATTATCTCCATAGGAAGTCCAAATGGGTCGCTAACAATATACATATCGCTAAATTACTGAGGTAACTCAAATGGCCCAGCATTTTGTCTAAAGCAGATGAAAGAAACCACAAGACCTATTAGAATAATACAAAGCAAAAGGAATTCTTACTGCAGGTAAGAATTTGGAATGATAAAGCCAATTTGGAAGATAGTTTGGCAGTTTCTTATAAAACCAAACATACTCTTACCATACAATCTAGCAATTATTCTTCTGGTATCTATCCAAATGAGCTGAAAACTCATGCCTACACAAAAACCTAAACACGGGTATTTATAGCAGCTGTATTCACAACTGACAAAGCTTAGAGGCAACCAACATGTCCTTCTGTGAGTAGCTAAACAAACTGTGGTACATGTGGACAATAGAATATTATTTAGGGATAAAAAAGAAATACGCCTTCAAGCCACAAAAGATATGTAGAACCCTTAAATGCACGTTACTAAATCAAAGTACTTATCACTTTGATAAGGCTATATACTGGGTGGTCCCTGTGGCTCAAGGAGTAGGGCGCCGGCCCTATATACCAGAGGTGGCGGGTTCAAACCCGGTCCCAGCCAAAAACTGCAAAAAAAAAAAGAAAGAAAAACAAGAAAAGGCTATGTACTATGGTATGTGAAAAAAGATTTAACAGTAGAGACAGGCTCAGCCCTGTAGCTCAGTAGTTAGAATGCCGACCACATGTACCCAGGGCTGGTGGGTTCAAACCCAGCCAGGGCCTGCTAAACAACAATGACAACAACAACAAAAAAACAGCCAGCATTGTGGCAGGCGCCTGCAGACCTAGCTATTTGGGAGGCTGAGGCAAAAGAATCGTTTAAGCCTAAGAGTCTGAGGTTGCTGTAAGCTGTGAAACCAGGGCACTCTACAAAGTGAGACTGTCTCAAAAACAAAAACAAAAACTGTGGAAATAGTAAAAAGACCAGGAGTTAAAGAGCAGGGAGGAAAGGATGAACAGGTAGAGAATAAAGGATTTTTAGGGCAGCAAAACTACTTTTCATGATGCTACAATGGTAGATACATGTCATTTATATTTGTCAAAATCCACAGAATGTAGAATGCAAACAGTGAAATCTAAACTATAGATTTTAGTTAATAATTAATGTATGACTCACGCCTGTAACTCAAGCGGCTAAGGCGCCAGCCACATACACTAGAGCTGGCAGGTTTGAGTACAGCCTGGGCCCACCAAACAACCATGACAACCTCAACCAAAAAATAGCCGGGTGTTATGGCGTGTACCTGTAATCCCAGCTACTTGGGAGGCGGAGGCAAGAGAATCGCTTAAGCCCAAGAGTTGGAGGTTGCTGTGGGCTGTGACACCACAGCACTCTACCCAGGACAACAGCTTGAGACTCTGTCTCCAAAAAAAAAAAAAAAAAAAAAAATTAATGTATGAATATTGGCTCATCAATTATTAACAAATGTGCTATACTAATGGAAGACGTTAATAATAAGGGAAACTGTGAGGGGGTTATGGAAACTTTCTGTACTTTCCCTTCAATTTTTCAACAAATCTAAAACTGCTAAATATAAACAAACCAAAAAGACAAACAAAAATGTCCTAGATAAGAGAGACAAATCTTCTGCACGAAAATGAACTTTAGTCAGTCACACATATAAAACCCACTCAACTCTGGGTAACTCCTATATTCTAACCTGATGTAAGGTTATCTACTCTTTAACTTTTTTGGTGCATTTCTGGTGACAAGGTGCTTATTTCCTAACTAATTCATTGCCTATCTCTAACACCTGGCACATAGTAGATACTTGATAGATTAGAAATCAAAGATAGCTCTGTCAAAAACCTCAGTCATGGCCAAGCACAGCAGCTCATGCCCAGCAGGGAGGCTGAACTGGGAGGATCATTTGAGGTCAGGAGTTTGAGACCAGCTTGAGAAATATAGGGACATCCCATCTCTACACAAAAATAAAAACGACTTTCCAGGTCTTGCATGGTAGTATGTGCTTGTAGTCCCGGCTAATAGGGAGGCTAAGGCAGGTGGGTCATTTGAGCCTAGGAGTTCAAGGTTGCAGGGAGCTATGATGATGCCATTGCACCATTGTCTGGGCAACAGAGCAAGACCCTATCTCCAAAAAGGAAAAGAAAATAAGTTCAGTCTTATACAGTAATAAAACATGTTCCTATAAATTTCCCCCCTTAAGGGCTAAAGAAGACTTGAGAGATCTTCAAGACTATGCCCGCTCATTTTACTGAAGAGACTACCAAGAGAAGATGAATACTCACATAAATCCCAAGTTACATGAATCAACCAACTAGCACATATAACTTCTGAAATGAAGATTTACCGCTTAGGTTTGAAGACAACTTTCTGTCCTCCTTCAAGTATCAGTAAGGCTTTCAGCTGTGTCCCTTTATAACCTACATCAGCTTTAATGATTTTCTTGGTGGCCATGGCATGCATGATTGCTCCCAACTCTGGCGTCTCTTCAGGATACACTTCCCGGGGAACTACCCACTGGGCTGCAATCTCCCAGGGAGACTGCAAGGTGTGGTCCAGCTTGGGTGCCAGCTCCACCCGTAAGCCAGTCATCATTCGGTGGAAAGCCCTCTGGTCCTCCCGGTTGGCAGCTGATGTATCTAAGTTGTCAATCAAGAAAACTTTGGTGAAGATAAAGATGACAAGGAGAATTGCTAACAGCACAACTCGCTGCTTTAGCTTCATGTTGGTCTCTTTTCCTTCTCCCCAACTGTGTCGTTCTCTTATCAAGGAGAGCAGGTGGTGATGGTTAGTAAGGAGACTCCATGATTATACACACTGGTCCATTTCTTCACTGAAGTGCCTCCCACAATTCCTGCAAGCCCAAGTATAAAGCAAAATTCAATCAGAAATTATGTCTTTCCACCCAAGAAATCTTTTGTAATCCCCCAATATGAGTTTCCCTTTTCAGACTTGCTAGTCATAAGCTTGAGAAAGTGTACTAATTTAAAATTAACTAGTCTTGGTAAGGACTTATTAAGAACTGGGTATTAGTGGTGCCCATAGCTCACCGGGTAGGGCACCGGCCACATACACTGAGGCTGGCAAGTTTGAACCCAACCTGGGCCTGCTAAACAACAATAACAACAACAACTAAAAAATAGCTGGGCATTGTGGTGGGTGCCTATAGTCCCAGCTACTTGGGAGGCTGAGGCAAGAGAATCACTAAAGCCCAAGAGTTTGAGGTTGCTGTGAGCTATGACACCACAGCACTCTACCCGGGGCAACAGCTTGAGACTCTGTCTCAAAAAAACAAAAAGAAAAAGAGAAATGGGTATGCTGAAAATTTTTAATATTCCTGTTTTAATTAGGATGCAGAGCCATTTGGCTGGCTACACATGCCTAACAACCAAAACAATGAGGGAAAAAATACAAAAGCAAGAGGGATGTGGTAGCTCACACCTATAATACTAGCACTTTGGAAGGCTGAGACAGGTGGATTGTCTGAGCTCAGGAGTTTGAGTCCAACCTCAACAAGAGTAAAACCCCATGTCTACGTAAAATAGAAAAATAACTACCCAAGTGTTGTGGTGGACACCTGTAGTTGCAGCTATTTGGTAGGCTAAGGCAAGAGGATTGCTTAAGCCCAGGAGTCTGAGATTGCTGTGAGCTATGACACCATGGTACGTTACATGGGGCAACAGAGTAAAACACTGTCTAAAAAAGTAAAAAAACACAAGAGCAAAACATGAAAACATACACAATTCCTTAACTTTTGTTTTCACCTTTCAAAATTCACGAAAGACTTCTGAATATCCCAAACCACAAGTTTCTGGTAACTTTCCAGTTCTTACCTTCTCCAAATATAAATTTTATGACACCTTGTTAGAGGGTATGAAAGAATAATAACTCTTTCTCTGAATCCAAATACCCAGCAATCCTGGTCGTGTCACATCTGCTCCTCACATGTTTCGATACAATACCCAGACACATATTTCCACTTAATCAGTTCCCTACCAATTATTTTTCAAAACTAAAATCCCTATAAATAACAGATAATCAAATCTGGATAAGTTATGGAAAAACACATCCCTATGCCATCTATTAGTAGAAAACTAATGAAACCTGATACTGTAGCAACATTGCTAAGTCTGGAGTGGTCAGCACTGAATAAGCATATTAATATGTATACAACAGCCATGAAAAATTGCTGCTTCCAGGGTGGAGCTGAGCACACTCTGGGCAATTCTCAAGCCAAAAGATTCCAAATATATGAGAGTTTTGCAAGATTCAGTCTCATTTGTATGCTGAGGTTGCTTTCCACTCTGCAGGGCCATTTAAAAACATGCACAGGCTTGCTCTGCTATATGCCTACAGACAGCACAGCATTAAGGTAAGACAAGAAGATAACACAGTGTTGCTTCACTTTCTATTCATTTAACAACCCAAACCATTAATCAAAGAAATAAAACCAATAAAAAAGACAGGGCAGGCTCGGCGTCTGTGGCTCAATCGGCTAGGGCGCCAGCCATGTACACCTAGGGTGGCGGGTTCGAATCCCCAGCCCAGCCCGCCAAACAACAATGATGGCTGCAACCAAAAAATGGCCGGGCGTTGTGGCGGGCACCTGTGGTCCCAGCTACTTGGGAGGCGGAGGCAGGAGACTCGCTTGAGCCCAGGAGTTGGAGGTTGCTATGAGCTGTGCTGCCATGGCACTCTACCCAGGGGGATAGCTTGAGGCTCCGTCTCAAAAAAAAAAAAA
>CAUYQV010024630.1:0-61819 GCA_963574575.1 Galagoides demidoff | reverse complement strand
GAGTGAAGGATGTTTGGTGTAAATGTGTTTCCTGGAAGAAGGTTGAAAAATAAGTAAGATTGTACTTGACCTTGATTTGATCATCAAAACAGAAAAGGAATACATAGCAAGACAGTGCATCTCAAACTTTTTTTTTTTTTTAAAGAGACAGAATCTCACTTTGTCACCCTTGGTAGAGTGCTGTGGTGTCACAGCTCATAGCAACCTCCAGCTCTTGGGCTTAGGTGATTCTCTTGCCTCAGCCTCCCAAGTAGCTGGGACTACAGGTGCCTGCCGCAATGCCCAGCTATTTTCTTGTTGCAGTTTGGCGGGGGCTGGGTTTGAACTCACCACCCTCAGTATAGGGGGCTGGGTCCCTGCTCACTGAGCCACAGGTGCTGCCCCATCTCAAACTTTTTCAATAAATACCCCTAATGAGACAGAAAAGTAAAAGCATACATATAGCATCTGAAGTAATAGCACCCAGGGGTCAGTGACAATCTCGGCAACTCAAATTTGTTAATCTATACTATTTCTGTTATAAACCTTATTATACCTATGTTTTAATATAAAATGTTTTGAATTAGTTGTGATATTTAACTTTCCTCCAAAATGATTCAAATAAAGTGTATGTTTCTGAAGGCTGCACTGTGGCATGTTTAAACTGGCACATGGCCCCTTGCCCCTGAGGGTGTGTACGGAGCCTTCCTAGAAACCCAGTATTAAGCCCTAAGCACCCACTGACACACCTGCACACTCGGGTGCTGAGATTCATTTGGTTTTCAGCAGTCATCTTGAGAAGCACAATGTATCATCTGAGTGAATGAATGAGAAGAAAGTTATTTTTAGTTGAGGAAACCAGATGAGAAATCTAGCAGGGAAAGATCTCAAGCTTTTGGTATTATTGCCCCCCCCAAAAAAAAAAATTGGGAGAGCTCCTTGGTGCAAGGCTGTGACTTGCCAGGCATGACAGAGGAACTGAACTTTGGGGTCAGGGATGGTTTGCAGTAACCAGTCCTGCAGAGATACATGGAAGTTGTTGAGAGGTGTAATAGTGTGATAAAAATGCACAGGACTTGTCTGTTTTTCCAAAAGCTGGACATGGCAGACATTAACAGTTTCTGTAGAATGAGATTTACATTTGTGTGCCATCCGACCACCTTTGCTTTAAGGAGACACCATGTAAGTTATTATGAGGCCTTTTTCTCTTAGATCAAGGGTTAGAAAACTTAGTGAAACCAACTGTTCAAATGCAGCCTGCCACTTCTTTAAGTAAATAAAGTTTTCCTGGAACCCAGCTGGGTACATTCATTGACATACCATCTATCACTGCTTCTTACTTAATTATGACAAAGACTTTCTGGCCTGCAAAGCCTAAAATGGTTCCTATCTGACTGTCTATAGGAAAAGTTTGCCTACCTCTGTCCTAGTTTGACCAGTCTTATAGACAAAAACTTCCAGATGATTTCTAAAGATTGCCCCTACTTATTTTCAGCAGAAATTCTGAGTTTTCAAATATTCACCTTAAGACACCACACGGCTCAGCCCAGGTCCCCAGGCCCAATGTGGGAAGGTCTGTCTCACGCCACCCTGGCCTTCCCTTGAACCCCCCTGAAGTTTGAGAGTGTGAGCCTGTTAAAATTTTTCGTGTTTAAATACAGTGTGCCTTCTGGACAACTGTTCCTCCAAAAGTTCCTAGGACAGAAGCTCCCACCCCCAGCTCAGCCTTACAGTAGTTTCCAAAATTCTCCAGTTTGTAGATGGAAATAACCTTCATGTTGTATCCGTTCACCCTCCCCAGCTGTTCTTCTGCCTCTGAGTTTCACTTTTCTTCCTTCTGGGCAAGCACATTTCCAGTTCTGGACTTGCTCCGTCCATCTCAGTGTGCTTCACCTCCCTCTCCTTCATCTTTAGAATCCAGAGCTGCTGGAGCCAATGGGATCCAGGGTTTGGGGTTGCATCAGCGCTCAGCACATGTACAGGATTGACAGTGAACTTGGCACCATGCACTTTTGTTGGCAGTGTGTACCAATAGCTTGGTAAGGTTCTATAACCTTGGTACATTCAGTCTCTCACAGTTGTGTTTGTGTCAACGTGCTGTGGTGTCTTGCTGAGTGGTATTCATAATTGTTGTTGCGTGTTTTTGTGTGCCCTTGTGAAAATGTTGGAGGTTGAATTAGAGCAATGAACAAACATTAAATTTTTTGTTAAACTTGGGAAGAGTAGAAGTGAAATGAGGGACATGTTAGCCAAAGTGTATGGGGATAATGCCATGGAGAAAACGGCAGTGTGCTGATGGATTAAATGTTTTTCTGAGGGGAAAGTGTTGTGTCACTAATGAAGAGCCGTCAGGGAGGCCAGTAACAAACAGAACAGATGAAGACATTGTAAAATTTATTCAGTTGTACATCACAGTCATCTGCGGACTGTGAGAAGCATAGCAGACTAAGTCAACATCTTACCAGAAAATCTTGGCGTGAAAAAGTTGTGTGCAAAAAATGGTCCCAAGTGAAACAAAGCAAAGGAGAGTGGAAGTTTGGCGAGGCAAGATGATGTTTTGAGCCAGGTCATCACTGGTGATGAAATGCGGATGTGCCAATAATACCCTGAAACAAAGCGGCAAAGTGCAACGGGCAAGTCAGCCACTTTCCACAACCAGTAATGTTCCCTCAGTCCAAATTGACGGTCTAGGCAATATTGCTAAACTTCTTTGATATCAGAGGGATTTTTCATTATGAATTCTTACCATCTGGACAAACAGTTAATGAAATCTCCCATTCAGAAGTGCTGAAAAGGTTGCGTGAAAAAGTTAGACAAACACAACTTGAACTTTTCTCCAACACTTCATGGCTCCTGCATCATAACAATGCACCAGCTCTCACAACACTATCTGCAAGGGAGTTTTTAGCAAGTAAACAAATAAGTATACTGGAACACCCTCCCTACTCACCTGAGCTGGCCCCTAATGACTTTTTTCTTTACTCAAAGACAAGGGAATTATTGAATGGGTGACCTTTTGTTGACATTCAGGACATTAAGGGTACTATGATAACAGTTCTGATGGCCATTCCAGAAAAAGTTTTCCAAAATTGCTTTGAAGGGCGGCCTAGGTGCTAGCATCAGTGCATAGCTTTCTAAGGGGAGTACTTTGAAGGTGACCGTAGTGATATTCAGCAACGAGGTGTGTAACACTTTTTCTAGGATGATGTTCTGAACTTAATTGTCAGACCTCTTATGCCTGGCCAGTGCTGACTGCATGTGACTCATGGTGGTTAATGCACTCTGTTAGGCCCCTACAACTTACCTGTGAAGCATTTTGGGATGTCCATATTTTCTGTAATCCAGAGTATTCCCAGGACAGGTGCCATAATTTAAATAGGTCCCAAGATTTGCAGGGAACTAAGCTAGAAACTCACTGTGATATTTCACAGCAGGCAGCAGAGATGGATGAAAAGAAGATGCCTTTTCACTATTAGCCTAACTGAAAATAATACCAGAAAGTAGAGACAGTAACAGGATATGTACATGACTGTATAATACACAAGAAAACCAAAACCAATTATTTTTGCTTTAACATTCTGACGTTGTATATGACCCATGCCAAGGCTTCTCCCCAGTAATGTGGGAGCTGTTTGTGTTTGTAGGTTGGCGCGTGTTCTCATTTAGAGAGCATCCCGGGCTTTGAGGAACTGTACATGAGGATGGTACAGCCTGCTTTTGAGATGACCGAGAAGGCTGAGGGAGATCTCCTCATGTGCTTCTTAGACGCTTAAAGACAAAGGTTGGAGGAGTTACCTCTTCATCTCTTCCTGGAATTTTTTCCTGGGGCCAGTGTTCCTGTCTGTCATTTTGTCTCTTCCCAGCTCACGTGCTAACCTTTGAAATGAAGAGATGTCCCCTTCTCTTTCCTTCCCACTTGGGCCCTGATGGATTTGGTTGTCTCTTCAGAGGCTCCCAAGTCCCTGCTCTAATTTCAATTAGAACATGCTCTGTGGCGGTGCAGGCGGGGGCTGGGGAATCAATTCTTAATCTCCACATTAGCGCTGATTCACCTCTTTCTGGGCTCCGTCATCGCCAGGTCCTGGGAGAGGGAGGGGTGAGACTCGAGCAACCTTTCAGGAGAATAAATGTGGTTTCTTTGTGTTTGTATTGGCCTCCGTGCTGAATTCTGATCGCATCCCACTCCTTGACACCACAATTATTATTAATTTCCCCGTCTGTGCTTCGATTTGCTGCCACGAAGATGAGATGATGGATCATGTTAGATGTGGGAATGGGATGAGTTGGGGGAAGGGAAGGGGAAGGAGAGACAGATGTTTCATTATGAGATTCTGCATCTCTGTTTGGGCCTCTGGAGCAGAGGCCTGAAATGCAGCAGCGTCCGAGCCCAGAGGATGGGCGGGTCCCTCTCAGGTGCTCTGCGGGCCTGTCCTGGTTCTGCATCTTTGCTCCACTTATTCTTGTACTTTTGCATTTGAGGCCTTTGCTTTTCACTCCAAGTCTGGTGGAGGCTGGAAGGCAAGGAAGATGGAACCTGTAAAGCACAGCCTCACTGCCCGGCCTTATCCCCATCCCACCCTGTGGCGGGGCCCCTGCCGGACCACAGGCAGCTGTGCAGCTTCTCAGTGAGACATGGGAAGTGCCCTGCTAAGATGTGAGAATGCCCTGCTGAGCACCCACTGTTAGAGCTAAAGCAGCAGGGCCCTAACAGGATAGCAGCTCCGGGAGCCCACTCTTCCCTACAAGTCCCCGTCCCCCGCCGAGGCAATCTTGGTCACCTCCTCTGCCCACTGCCACATCATATTCTCCTCTGAGGGGCATCCAGTCCCTCCATCTGGTAGTCTGCCCACCCTGCCAGTAGTTTTCCTGCCCACACAGACCCAGGCCCCCCAGGTCTGCTGTCTTCTTGTCTCACAAACACCAGCGTCCTATCTGATGTTGGCCAGGATGGCAGGAGACTGCTCTGCCTCTTGAATTTACAGCTGAGCTGCGTTATGGCCCTTCCAGAGGCACCAGCTATGATATTTCCCAGAATGAGCTGGCTGAATCTGAAATCCAAGAAGGGAAGCTGAACTCTGCCCTCTCTGAGGACCAGTAAGACCTTCCGAGTGCTGATGGAGCCCTCATTCATAAGGAAACCAGCAGAGCCTGCCATATCTTCTATTACGTACAGTGCTCAGCCTGTCCGTTCAGCTTCTGCAGAAGAAAAACACCTGCCCTGCCCTTGACACGTTCTTCTCGGGTGCCACGAGCAGCGGCTGGAACAGGCCCCAAAGTTCAACATCTTCACCTAAGGTTGAGGCCTCCTGTGGTGGCCAGCAGCTAAGAGGCAGGCAATGGTGGTGATCCAGAAGGCAGGCAGTAAGGCCACTGCATGCAAATGGCCTTCGACTTCAGCTGGATGAGGATTTAACAAAACTGGAGGAATGAGGGCCAGTTATTTGGGAGAGTCTTACTAGGGCATGTTTAAAGCCTCTGTTTCTGCTTGGGACAAACCTTCTAGGGGACAGCAGCAAGGGCCTACCATAAACACATTGAAATGTTCATTGTAGTGAACTAGAGGTGTTGGAAAAACAAAGGACTCTGTGCTCCTGGGGAGAGAGAAGGCTGAGGCCTCAGCCTCTGAGCTGTAAATTGGGGCTGTCAGGTTAGGTGCTTACATTTATTTTTTTCTCATCAGCCCCAATGTTGCCTGGTAATGGGGCTGCTGTGTATAACTCAGGCTTGAGATCAGTAGCGGAGAGGGGACAGCCAGGGAGCTGCTGGTGCAGGCAAGCTGGTGAGAGGAGCTGGAGGGTGACCAGGTGTGGCTGCTTTCTCCTGGGGCTCCAGCAGGGACAAGGAGGCTGGGGTTCCCTTGTTAATATATGACAAGGAAGGGAATTGCAGGGTAATTACAGCCCAGAGTCCTCCTGGTACAAATGGGAAGCAGAGGCCCAGAGTGAGGGAGCGACTTGCCTGAGGGCACACAGCGCAGCAAGCTGGGGGCAGTGTGTGGCCAGGTTTGCCCTGTGTCATCTGCCTACCAGGGAACTTCAGTGTAGGGAGGGGAGTGCACTCGGAAGCTGCACAGACAGATGGCAGGTCCAGCGTCACCCAGCTCGGGCCTCCTTCATCTCCCCATCAAACCCTCTCTCTTCTTCTGATTAACTCTCTCTCTCTGTCCTTGTGGTAATTTCCACCAGCTGGCCCCTTAGAGGCACATGTGAGTGCGTGTGTGTGTCCAGAAGCATGAAGGCCGCAGGTGTGCTGGCCGATTGTGTCCCCCCGGGGGGCCTGGAAAGTCCTTGGAAGCCAGGCTCCTGTCACACGCGTGCACGGCACGAATGGGCTCTATGGCCCAGCCACTCAGCTCGCTGGACGGAAACCCTGGGGAGCCAAGGAAAAACAGTTTTTGCCTCCTCACTCCAGCCATTCCTTCCAGGAAGTGTCCCTGTGTTTACTCAAACGACCACTGGGTTTGGAGACCTGGAATCTGATGGGCCCCATTAAGTTTACCTAACAGAACCATCACCGCTAAAGGGATTCCTACTTCAGGGCCGGTGGAGGCTGGGACATCTTTCCTCCCTTCCCTGCAGGTCACGGGGTAGAATACTTTCCTTTGTTCTTTAAATTGCAACCACATACTTTGTCCCTTAAAAACTTCCCAAAGGTGACACTCCCACTCAGACCCCTGCTCCCAGATGCCACCTCCTCCACCGCCTCTTGGTCTTTGCTAACTCTCTAGGTCCTCAGTATCCATCTAGTGGATGAGGAAGCAAAAGAAGGCTTGCATGTGGGGTGTGCCGGTGGGGGGCAGAAGTCACATGTGGGGACTCACGGGCCAGACCTGGAGCGGCATGGGGCTTCTGTCCACATTCCATTCTCTGGAGTTCATCAGAGCTGGGCTGCTACCCACGGTGGGCACTGGCTGGCTCACACCGCACTCAGAGCCCGTTCCTCCTGGAACTCTTCTCCCTCTTTACCTGACTAATCCCTCCTCTGCCAGCTTCCAAGTTGGTGTTTGATTTTATCTCTGGGAAGCGTCCCCTGTCCCAACCCTCACCCCCTGAATCCCTGTCCCAGGCCAGTTGGCCCACCAGACCCACCAGCACCAACATGCACTGTGACCCCTGTTCTACCCTGGATACCTTGGTTTTTTTTTTTAGACACAGGGTCTCGTTATGTTGCCCAGGCTGGCATGAAGTGGCTATTCACAGGCTGACCCCACTACTGATCAGCACAGGAGTTTTGACTTGCTCCGTTTCTGACCTGGGATGTTTCACTCCTCCTTAGGCAACCTGTGGCCTCCCACTCCCAGGAGGTCACCACATTGATGCCAAACTTAGTGCAGACACCTGATAGGAATAGCTCACTATAGCCCAGAACTTCTGGACCCAAGCAATCCTCCGGTCTCAGCCTCCCGAGTAGCTGGGACTACAGGTGTGCGCCACTGAGTTCTGCCCTCGATACCTTTGTTAAAGTATTGTGGATGCTACTCACCCCTTTCTCTGAGAGGATTCTGACAGGTGTGCATGAAGGTGGGTGTGAGGAGGATGCCCTGAGGCCCATAAGAGACCACCAGGTTCTCAAGGCCTAGACTATACTTACTTTCCTTTTAAAATACTTTCTCAATTATAGCATAGCACTTCATATAATAGATCAGGGGTTCTTAATAGAGATTATTACTTAAAGTCACTTGAAGACCTTTTAAAATATCTGGGCCTAGACTCTAACTCCAAATAATTAAATTGGAATCTCTGAGCATGGGGTCCAGATATTTTTTTTAAAAGCTCAAAGATTCACTCAGGGTCGAGAACCAATATAGTACATGCCTCAGAAATGTTTGTTAAGTGAATAAATCCTTCTTTGCAAAATTTAGGAATGCAAAGGAGATAGGACAGAGAAACGGGGCTCCTGCTGACATCTTAAAACTCGTTGGCAGGGTATGGTACTGTGAAATGTGTATTTCCCCATTTCCTGGCAGACAACTCCTCAAATCCATAAACTCTCCAATAGATGTCTTTTCTTATACTCCGCAGCCCCTCGGTCAGTGGTTCTCAACCTTCCTAAGGCCACAGCCTTTTAATATAGTTCCTATGGGCCACTACCCACAGGTTGAGAACCGCTGCCCTATGTAGCTTCAGGATGGAAACCAAGACCCAGACATGACTAAAGGGTTGGGACTTCCTGGGCCTGAAGGTTAGATTGATGGCCAGGTGTGCAGGGAAGGAGGCTGTGAGGCAGGTCCCTGAGGCCCAGAAGGGGCTGTCTGGGTACCTGAGCCTGAAGTCATCAGGCCGTGTGTGTCCCATGATGGCAGTGAGGAAGGGATGAAGTGAGAGCCCCATTGGCGCCCACAGAGACGGCCCCTGTCCCCTGGGCTGCCAGGCTGTGGCCCCTCCCTGGGTCTTCAGCACCCTTTCTTCCCCGGGCCTGAGGTCATGGATGTGCACCTGGGTAGAGCCCATTTAGAGGCGATGAGGGGCCTGGAAGGCTTCATGCTATTTTGTCCCCATCAAAGGCATCCGGGTATGTAGAGTTTTCTGAGTTTAATGGGCTGAGGAAGGAATACACATTGGTTGGCGCTGGCGGCCTGCTGCTTGCTGCTGCTGGGAGTCGGACGGAGGACCTGAAGCCCGGGCCCGCCGTCCCTCGGAGCTGTGCTGGAGCAGTGCGCTCTGCCCACCCTCGGTCCATTGGTGGTCTCAGGCAGGGAGTCCCCCTTTGAAGGCGTCCTCCTTTTAACACTTGGGAAAAGACTTTCTCCTTTCCCAAGCCAAGAAACTCGTGTCGTGCACTGAAGGGAAGAGGCCAGCAGGAAGCTTCTGAACTCCGCCGCACGTGTGTTCTCGTTTGTAGAATGGGGTTAACGACAGCTTTTCTGCCATCCTGTAAAGCTAAGTGGTGATACATGAAAACGCCTGCCGTGCTGCAGGTGCCCCACAGCATAGCTCCTGTTGACATCAGTCCTCCTTTTACTCTCTGGGGACGGGAGGGCTTCTTGGCCTCCCAGGATCCCACCACTGGATGGTCCTCAGTTGAGGCTGGTTCCTCCAAGATTCCTGGGAACTCCCACGGCCTCCTGCAGCACAGACAATACCTAAAAACAGTCCAGGCAGCTCCTTGTGATGGCTTTGGGCAGAATTTTCATCACTCAGACAAAAAGGATTATTCAGTACACCTTCAAGGGGAAAAAATAACCACCTCTATGGCTCAGCCACCCTTTGGGACTGTGCCATTGTCAGTGTCCTGGGTCATCAAAGCACACGGGACTCTGGGTTGCTTTGCTCTGGGACTGGCTCTCTAGTGTCCCGGGCTCCCCTGGCTCCAGCTCAGTGGAGCTGTCTATTCTAAAGGCAGACATATTTGGGGCCCGCAGACGCATCTCTGAGTCTCCCTTCATGCCCACGATATCCTCTCAGGACCACTGGTCGAGACTGGAAGCCGGATCATCACCTGCTGTCAGGTCAGATTCACGACAGGTGGAAACTCCTCTCCTCGGTGCAATGGAAAGCAGACTGGGCTTGGGAGACTGGGGGATGGAGAGGGAGAGAAATGCCTTCTGTGGAAACCTCAACCTCTGTGTCTGCCCAGCACAGGCCTTCAGAGAGAGATCTTTGTGATGAGTCTTCTGAAGTACTCCCTATTTTCAGGAGCCTCGGGGAACAGTAAACAATGGGTATTAACAACACCTCTAAGAACCAGGCTGCAAAGACCATTTCCTGCATGGGAACTCCTCTTTTGTAGAGGTGAGAAAGGAGAGGGACAGGGAGACAAGTACAGGGAAGAGTAGTTTTACTTGAAAAATGAGGCTTAGCACCCATAGCACAGTGGTTACAGTGCCAGCCACATACACCAAGGGTGGCGGGTTCAAACCTGGCCCTGGCTTGCTAAACAACTGCAACAACAACAAAAATAGCTGGGTGTTGTGCCCGGCGCCTGTAGTCCCAGCTACTAGGGAGGCTAAGGCAAGAGAATTGCTTAAGTCCAAGAGTTTGAGGTTGCTGTGAGCTGTGATGTCACTGCACTCTAATGAGGGTGACATAGGGAGACTGCCTCAAAAAAAGAAAGAAAGAAAAAAATAATTAAATGAAAGGAATTTATCTAGGAATTAGCCCACAGGGGACCACTAGCCTCCTTTCTGGTGGATGGGTGTGTCGTATGTGGGTATAATATGTACTAGAAAGGGAAGTAGGGTGTCTAACATGTTAGAGCCCCTGCTTCCGTGTGCCTGTTGAAAACATGAGCCATTTGCCAGCTCTGATGTCAGCTCAGCACTTGCTGAAGAGGGCAGTACGATCACCTAATGCCCACCTGTCCTTCCCACACGGGTGGCTGGGTGAAGGAGGGTGGAGGGTTCCCTTAGCTGTGGGGTTTCCCATAGAATCTAGAGCCAGGCATCCTCAAACTACGGCCTGCGGGCCACATGCAGCCTGCCTAGGACATTTATATGGCCCGCCGCGTGTTTTTGCCACCGCTGCCTGTCCTGCTTAGCAGCCAACTTGTCCCGGGGCCCGCAGTCCAGCCCTCCAACGGTCTGAGGGACAGTGAACTGGGCCCCTGTTTAAAAAGTTTGAGGACCCCTAGTCTGGACTCAGAGCAGAGGCTGGGAGGTGCACGCTGGGCAGATAAGCCTGTCTCTTCCCCTCCCTCCCAGCCCAGAGACCTCTTTGACAGTGTCTTTTATTTCTGTCTGGGCCCTTCTCCTCACATACTGCTCCCAATCTCTAAGCTCAGTTTATTTTGTTGGCTTTTTACAACCAGAGACCCAACAGCTCAGCTGTAAAAGAAGATCAGTGGTAACTCGTTATCCGAACTTAGGCTTCCTGTGATCTCGGCCACCTCCCGTACAGTACAACCAGATACTTTGAGAGAGAGAAAGAGACACCCCGTTCACATAAACTTTATTACAATATATTGTTATAGTTGTCCTATTTTATTGTTAGTTATTGCTGTTAATCTCTTACTATGCCTAATTCATAAATTAAATTTTTTCATAGGGTTTGTATATATAGGGGAAAAATAGAATATATGGGATTTGAAACAGCATGCGGTTTTATGAGTCCACTGGGGGGCTCTTGGGATGAGTCCCCTCAGACGATGATAGGAGGCTACTGTGTTTTGTTTTTTCTCAGAAACAAAGCTGTCCCTTTCTCCTTCGTCTTTATCTCTGAAAGGCCACATGAAGCAATGGCAAATGTCCTCTAAAACACCATGCCCCTGTCTGCGTGGACAGGACCGTCCCTTGCTCATTGCTCTTTCCAGTTTATTTTCGGGGTCAGAGCCTGGTGGCTGGAGATTTGGTCAGCCCCAGCAAGGGGTAGACAGGCAGAGAGCTTACCTTCATCCCAGGCAGCTCACGATTCGCAGGTGCTATAAATTTTCGGATGTTGTCTCATGGGCAGTACCTCTGCATAGAGAAGAGGGAGGCAGGGGGGGTGCGGGGAGAACCGGCCAGAGACTTGGGGATGAATGCACCTGCATTCCATCCTGATTTGTGGACACCCTCCACATCCTGACTTGGTATTAAGCTGGGGCCATGGAAAGAAGAAAAATCACCTATATACAGATCCTGCATTTGGCATAGTTTAAATAATTTTAAGTGAAACTGTCAACCTTAAGCTTTGAAATGCGCCTCTAGGAAAAGATAAACGCGGGGTATGGGAGGGGGCACCACAGGGAGAGGGGAAGACGTCACAATCTTTAATACTATTTTTAATCAGTCTGTCGTCCCCCAAACAGGACACATTGTTGCAGATGCCTGGGCAGACTATAAATTTTCTGATTGTGTGTGTGTGTCCGGTTCAATGCAAGCATGGTCTGTCCATGTCAGAGGCTCAGAAAGACTTAACATTTCTACTTGGCAGCTTCTAGAAAAGCTAAAACCATCAGGAGCTGTCAATGGGTGGCTCAGTGTTCAGCCTGGGATCTGCAAGGGTATTGCAGCAGCTGCACTGGACCCTTGGGTGCACAAGACTGGGCCACTGACTGGAAGCCGGGAGGCGCTGCAGGCGGGCGGCATGACAGGAGGCCGACTGGGGAGGCTGGGCCCCTGTCTGAGGCGGGCAGGCCCTCGAGCCTCTGTGTGACCAGGCTGCTGTTGAAACTTCCATTGCCAGAGTCAGACCACTGGGATAAACACCTGTCTTTAAATTAGAACTTCTTGGCACCTGACCAGAGATTAAAATCCTGAATCCATGGGGCCGATCAGTTTGTTGAAGGAACTGTTTCACAGGAGAAAATTGCCCCTCTGAGGTCAGGGAGGATCCTGGGAAAAATGCAGAAAGGGTCTCAGAAAGCTTGGGGAGGGCTTTGAGCAACGGTGCTCAAAGTTAAACAGGACTTTGCTTAAACTGGGGCTCAAATGGATGACTGAGCCCAGAGCTGGACTCAGAGGAGCCACAGGGGTTGGACAGGCCGGTGTTCTGATGCAAAGCAGCTCAGGGCTGGCGGGCGGCTGTGGGCTGGAGGCCTTGGCGAGGAGGGGTTCTCAGCAAGGCAGCAGGCTCACCTCAGCTTGGCACGTCTCCTCTGCTTTGGGAACTAGGCTGGCACTTCCCTTCCTCCTCAGTTCTCATCTCATTTGCCAAAGCCAAGCTCCTAGCAGAGCTCCCAAGACAGACAGGCCCAGAAGGCCAGCCTGGCTCCCTGGCTCCGGAGGGGGTGCTGAAGGGCCGACAGCTTGAAACATTGCAAGTTCAGCCCAGCTCCAAGGGAAATGAGACTGTGTAGGGAAAGCAGGGCCCAGAAGCAAACCTTGATGTCACGTATAGTGTTAGCTTGGAACCAAGAACGCCTTTGCCCACAGGGAAAATCCCGTCTACTCCTAACGCCTTGTGAGCGATTCCACTTTGAGTTGGGGCTGGAGTTGTTGATACTTGTGTTTTCCTTTGCGACTTACAATTCTAATGTGTTTTTTTCTTACATGGGTCTCTGCTCCAGCTAAGCGGGATGGTTTGCTGGACCTGGGAGCCCTGTTCTTTCCTCTGTCTGTGATTGTGTGCATGCTTCTCTAACACTCGTAACACCCTCTGCATTCTTTCAACGCTCCGTGCCAGGTCTGTGGTGCACAGTGGGGGCCCCGCATCATGGAGGATGTTTCAGCGGCACCAAGGTGTGCAGCATCCTTTAGGGAAGTGGACATGCAACCTTACAAATCAATAATTCAAGACACTTATTGGGCATCCTTCCTGTGCCAGGAGCCGTACTAGGCACTGGTATATACTGGAGACCAAAGAGAGAGTTTCTGTCCTCCAGGGTCCGAGTGATGGAAGAAGGTACAACAAACAGATAAACGTGTATCTGTGAGGAAGAAAAATGAAGATGCAAAGTGTGACCGAGCGCGTGAAACATCGTTCTTTAGACAGGTGGCCAGGGCTCGCTTCTCCAGCAAGGTGCCCTTTGAGCAGAGATATGAGAACGTGAGGGGGTGCGGGAGCAGCTGGGGAGGAAACCCCGTCCTCACTGTAGGGGCTCACGTGTGCAAAGGCCTTGAGGTGAGCACACACCATGAGGCAGAGGGCTCAAAACAGGGACAAGGGAAGGGAGAAGGGCATTCGGAGAGAGCAGGAGCCAGACCCCACAGGGCCACCTGTGCCAGACGGGAGACAAAGTACTCAGGTACTCAGCTGAGAAGGCGAGCTGGGAGGCGGGAAGAGGAGGAGAGAGTGGGTCTTGGCTGCCAGCGCCTTCTGCAGAAGGGCAATCAACTGTGCAAGCGTTGCTGTCAGGTGGAGTGAGCAGGGGAGAAACCAGTGGGTCTGGCTGTGTCAAGGTCACCAGTGACCTGACTAGCTCTCCTGATGGAGTGGTGAGACATGCAGATGTACATGCTCGGAGGGAAGCCCCACAGTAGACGCATTTGCAGGTTCAGAGGAGAGAGCTCAGCTTCAACGGGGGAGCTCCTTCCCCAACCTCTGCTTACCAGAATCCCCCCATCACAGAATCCATCTGCACCACAAATCTGCTCTCATCCCTGCTCAGCCTCTCCCTGCACGATTGGACTGGTTTACTGTCTCCTTTTACCACACTATAGGATTTTTTTGACACTTAAACTATTCCTGCGTACCAATGTTTCCTTCCTGTCTCCCCTGTAAGCAGTGTAAAGAAAACACCTCTGTTTGACGGGTTGCTCACACCTCTAGCACCCAGCACCTGGTCTCGGGGGAAGATCCACTCCAGAGAACATTTGCTGTGTTGAATTGCAAGTGTTGTTGCCAACCTCCGGCCCCCATCCCCAGTACTATCTAAAGCAGGTTGTCAAACGCTGGAGCAATGCATTTCAAAGTTTAGCCACCCGTCCAATCACAGGGTGCTGTGCCCTACCCCAGAGTTTCTGTTTCGGTAGATACAGAGTGGACCGAGAGTTTTCATTTCTAACAAGCTCCCCTAGATACTGAGACTTCTAGTTCAGGAATCACACTTTGAAAACCACTGCCCTAGAGCTGAAATGTGATTTCTTTCAAGCATGCTGGCTGCTTGGCCTTCCTGGAGAAGCTGGGGCTTATTTCTTTATGCATAAAGAAAGGCATCTGGGCTGGCTGCATGGGACGAGGTGAGTGTGTGAACACCACTCCTCCCCACTGTTAAGATGCCACATGGCACCTGCACGAGCCCCCCACATGAGGGAGGGTGGGCAAACATCTGTGCCAACACCAGAGAGCAGGTCAGACGGCTGCCACCCAGGCCCTACTGAGTCTGAAGGCCCCGGGCCTCCCGCAATCACCAGCCAGGTGCCAGATAAACAGCTGTGGCCTCTCTCACCTTCTTCTCAGTGGTTTTATCCCCTGATCTAACAGGGCTTTGTGACTTCCAGAGATATTTTTGAACTATCTTATAGATGTGTTTGTTGCATATCACTGAAGGCTTAAATTCTAGGTCCATTTATAAGAGAGTTGAGAATGAGAAATAATTAGCACTTACGGCAAACATTCAGAATTTTCGGTGTTATGCATTGCTTGATTTTAGGGAGAAAGACTATAGGGAAGACAGGGTTAATAGGATGATTATGGCCCCCTAGAGAGGAAAACTATAAGCATTGATTCATTCAAGTCCTACTTCAACCTCATTTCTTTTTTATACCTGTTTACTTATGAAGAAATTGAATAGCTATCAGATATTTTTTAAATTTTAGCATACTTCCTGCAAGGTGGGTGGACCGGTACCTAGCTGACGACAGTCTCCACAGTATTTTGAGTCATGGATGTGTGTCCACCTGGAGGAAGGCCTTAGTCTTCAACTCTGTCCTGCTTAACATTTTTATAAGCGTGAGACGCAGATGCTGAAGGTACAGCCGTCACACTTTCACCTGGTTCCAACCTGGGATGGATTCGTTAATAGTCAGCTTGACAGAACTGGGTTTCAAGGGATCTTGAGAAGCTCAGAAATGGGCCAAGCTTTTTTTTGGTTTTTGTATTCTGTTGTGTGTGTGTGGGGGGAGGAGTTTAATGACAGAACTTAAAAATGTTTAGGAACTTTAGTTGCTAGAAAGCATAATGTGTTGTTAGAGCAATGTTCACCTCTCCAGCAGTTGATGTATGAGACTGTATCATATGGCCAGCAGTGTCCAGAGCAAATGATATTTGCATCATGATAAGCAGGTGGGAGCCCCCAAGCAAACAGAACTGGGTCCCGAGTGGCCCCCATGAGGAATCAAGTGGACAATGTGTCTTACGACACATTGGAATTAAAGGAGTTCAACTTTCAGCTGAAAGGGGGGAAGAATAAAGATTTTGAATCTTTTGAAATCTCTCACGTGAGGCCATGAGTAAACTCAAGGAATAATGTAGGGTTACACATTTGGACTTACTATAAAGGTAACATTTTTAGTATTCAGGATAGTCTATGGGTGACATAATAATAACTATAATAATATTGATACTTATGGTGGCCAAGTTAACATGAGTTATAAACTCATGGAGTTTTATAAAATAATTTTTGCTCCAAATTCTGTGCTCAGTTCATCATATCATGGGGATAATGCTTTTGATATTTCTGGGGATCTTGACTGAGCAATGATCTTGCATAGGAGATTCAGGAATTATATAGGAGGTTGAACAAGATGACCTTATGTTATGAAAACACTGACTTGGTATTTTTTCCTCTTTTTATTAAATCATAACTGTGTAAAATTATGGTATACGATGTGCTGATTTGATAGACAATGTAAAATGCTTAAATCAGGCTGCTTGACATAACCATCATCTCACTTATTGTGTCAATAAACACATGAAAAAATGCTTAACATCTTTAACTATCAGAGAAATGAAAATCAAAACCACTTTGAGATATCACCTAATTCCATTAGCTCACATTACAAAATCCCAAAACTATAGATGTTGGCATGGACGTGGAGAGAAGGGAACACTTCTATAGCTGGTGGGATTGCAAACTGGTATGGCCTTTTTGGAAGGAGGTTAGGAGAATTCTCAAGGACTTGGTGTTTTTATAAGCTTATGCACAGTGAGACTATCAGTATGAATTTTTTTTCAAATATTTTGGATTATTTTCTCTGAATTTTTTGAGCAAAAGGGTAGTCATGAAGATGAGGGCATTATTGTGGAATCTACCCTTGCCGTGCACATCTGAGTGAGAGATTGCCTATGAATCAGAATCTGGGTATACTGGCAGGCCATCATTTTGTTTTATTGCTTATAAACAATTTATTAGTTGTTTATAGCCAATCTTGTGCTAATATATGACTTGGGTTGGCCACTGCCTTATGGCTCTAGTCCCCTTACTGTGACAAAGTAGCATGGCTACTGCGTCGTTGGCAGGCTGGGTGTCATGGAGACGAGATGTACATGTTACAAAGTCACCTCAGGTATCTTCTCATCTGTATAGTGACTCGCACCACCTGTAATCAATGATTTTCAGTTGATGAAAAAAAAATTAGAAAACAAAGAAAAGACTCAGTGGAACTGACCTTAAAATTGTCAAAGTCCTACACACATGTGGAATCTACAAATTCTGGACTCAGAGAAACAGTGAATAGAAAGGTGGTCCCCAGGGGTGGCAGGTGGAGGGAATGGGGAGATGATGGTCAAAGAGGACAAACTTGCAGTTACAAGGTGATGAGTTATGTAGACCTGATGTCTAGATGACCGTGGTCAACAATAATATATCGTGTACTTGAAATTTTCTAGAAGAGATCTCCAGTATTCTCACCAAAAAAAAGAGATAACTCCGTGAGATGATAGCTATGTTAATTGCCTTGATTGTGATATCCACTTCACAATGTACAGGTGTATCAAAACTTCATGTTGTGCACCTTGATTATGTGTATAATTTTAATGTGTCAATAATACCTCAATAAAGCTTAAAGAAAAGAGAAACTGAGAGTTCAAGTTAAACATGCCCCTATCTCTCCCCTCAGGAAGCCCAAGAGAAACAAAAACATAAGTTTACATTAAAAAAATTGCATGTGTATATTTGTAGCAGCTCTAATCATAATTTTCAAAAACCAGAATGTCTTTCAACTTGTGAGTTGATTAACATCATCAATGACAACAACAACAACAAAAAAAGCAAAATATATCAGACAACAGAATAGCACTTGGTAAAAGAAAAGAAAGAACTGCTGATATGACACCTTGGCCGACCCCAAAAGCTGTACGATTCCATTCATAGAACGTTCTAGAAAAGGCAAAACTAATAATAGCAAAAACAGATCTGGGCTGAGGTCGAGAATTGACTACAAATGAGTGTGAGGAAACTTTTTAAGTGATATAAATAGCCTTTATCTTGATTAGGTTACATAACCATATGGTTGTTAAAATACATACAATCATACACTAAAAATGGTGAATTTTATAGGATTTCAATCATAGGTCAGCTTTAAAAAACAAATAACAACAACAACAAAATAGAGGGGTAATGAGGGCTGGGTCAGCCTTAGAAAAAGGTAAAAATTGGGCTTTGAAATTGGTGAATTGGGTTTAGCCAAGATTCAATTGGAGATTGCCAATTAAGCGCTGCGGCTTTTTCTTCTTTTCTTAATCCCAAGCTCCCTCTTCCTTGCTTTAGAGCTGCTACTGTTTTAGCTGAGGAAATGTAATTCTTTTTCAGTGGTTTCCTTTTATCCTGCATTGGGTGGCAAACACCGAGTAGAGCCAGTCCCCTCCCCAGCACTGGAAGCACCTGCCAACAGTCCTACCCTCGCCCTAGAGCAGGCTCCGGCCTTGGGTTACACAGTGATGATATGAAATATTAACCTTGAACTACAAACGGCCACTATGTACTCATTAAAAAAAAAAGAGGCATGGGGAGAAGAGGCTATTGGGAAGGTTCAAATACAAGTTCTCCCTACCCACTTTGCATACAGTAGAGACATTTCCAGCCCAGGACATGAGAGAACGAGGCTGTGGGCCGGGGGTGCTCCTAGGTCAGTGACTTTACCTCTCTGAGCTTCATCTTTCTCTTCTGGAAAAAGATTATAAAAAGATTACAAGGTGGCAACATTCTCCCCTGCCGTCCTCCCTGTCCCCCAGAGAGAAGCCGTCAGATGTTACAGCCTCTGGGCAGGAGCCTCCCTCTTGTTCCCGGAGTCTCTCTAAATGATAGTGCCAGCTGCACACGCCAGGGTCCCTGAAACAGAGGGACACCTGCACACCTCCAGGAGGTCACAGACCACAGCAGAGAGGCGCAGGTGAGGGTCACACCCTGCTCTACCCCTCAGTGGGTGACCCGGGCCACAGCTGAGCTAAAGGCTTAACTGCCACTTTCACAGCTGAAAGTTGCAGCTCACGATCCATTCCTTGCTGAGTGGCTGCTGAGGGCTGAGCGGAGGAGATTGGCACGTCGGCCGGGGCCATAATAAGTATTTAGTCGATGACAGCTGCTAATAGTATTATTTAATGTGTATTTATTAATGTCTTCTTACATTAATAAATGTATTATGCGTCATTATTGTAGTTATCGTGAAGCAGCCTTTATTCTACCTTTATAAATCTGACCCTCACAAAGCCTCTGCTTTCTGACCCTCTCTTCCTTGTTGAAACTGCCTGCATGACATCCATGCCGGGGGCACCCGCCTGACTCCAGGCTCAGTCCAAAGCTGATGTGAAATCCGGCCGTGCCAGGCTGCATACTAATCAGGCGACGGCTCCAGGAGAACCGAGCCCGGGAAGGGGAGAAGATGGAGCCAGGAGGCAGGCGGCAGCGGCCCTGGCAGCTTCTGGCTTCCAGAGATTGATTTATCACCAGGTTTCTGATGAATGTGTGAGAAACAGGACTGGTGATAAAGCAGCAGGAGCCATAATTAAAGTAACAGCTCTTGTTTTTTAAATGCTGTTTACCCCAGTGCTTGGCTTTCTAGGCAATTTCCCCATCTCCCACTTTAGGGCCAAGTGTTTCCTCCCTCTCTGGAGACTGCTGAGGGGAGGAGGGTGCCAGGGAGCAGGAGAGGACAGGGGACCCTGCTCTGGAAGCCATGCCATGGTCCTTCATTGCAGTGTCAGTTGAAGTCGTCCCTGGAGACCCAACACCATATGGGGACTTTCTGAGAATGTGGCAGGGAGTGGCAGACACACTGCAGAGCCCTGTAACTTTCCAGAACTGGAGAGCTACCTTTCGAGAGGGCCAGCCAGCTCTTTCCAGGGAGCGCAGCCACCAATGGGCAGGGAGGGCAGCGGTGAGATGAGAGGAAGCTGTGTCATAAATTCATTACTAAGCCCGGCCTTCCGGCAGCCATCTCCAACCCGACTGGTATGTTTCATAGGTTGTAAATTAGTGAAGGCCCCACCGCAGATCCTGTCACTCTGACTGTTTCCACTCTCTCGGCTTGCTCCTCTCTTCCTGGTCCTTCCTCCTCCTCCTCATCTCTCTCCTTTCCCTTACTGCTCCCCCCCAACTCCCAATTTGGCAAATATGCCACAGACTCAGGTGCTGGGATGCTCCCAAAAAGCTCACAAATCAGAGATGTCTTTTGCCTGGATCCTGGGAACCAGTGGTGCCCTCTGAGAGACCAGGCTGTCCTCCTGCCAGCTGAGAGCCACATTTTGTCAAACACTCTGGCAGAGTGTTATTTGTCAATGTCCAACCGATGCCACCAGGGTCATGGGGAGCAGAAAGTAATGCTTTGAAAGTTGGGTGGCGTAATGAACGTGGTTTTCCCAAATCCCAGGCTTCTGAACACATCGGCTCAGGTTGATGGGTTGATACCTCCCCAAGAAGGCCTCCAATCTGTTTTCAGCCAATGCTTCCAGAACTTAATTCAAGGGTAGAGGAGCATTAATGCATAGGGGGGAATTACACACACACAGAGCTCTGAGTGTGGCCACTTCCCATTCTCCCTCCACGGTGGATAAATCCCGAGAATGAGTGACCCCAGGATGATTCATATCTGGCTTTGGTGTATGTTACGTGATTAGTGCCAAGTGGCACTGCCTTCCTTCTTGGGCTTTGCTTGGCTGGCCAATGAGTTTGTGTCCCTTGAGGACAACCCAGCTGGGTGGCAAGGCAGAGCTGCTCAGGAATGGACTGCAAACAAATGACCTATAAATGGGTGACCTGCCAGGCCATCAGCTCTCTGGTGTCCCCATACACAAACCGTGACCCATGCTTCTCTGCAGTTCAGACTGGGAGAGGGAACTAAAAACTCTGAGTCATCATAAAATCTGAAAAAAATCCAGCATACTAACCTGGGGAAAGGGGCCCATGAGAACAGGACCTTGTGGCAGAGGCCATGGGCCACCAGGAACCAGTCGTTCCTATGATTCTTCCAGGCTGCCAGCTCCTTGAGTCCTAAACACAAGGTCCTTTTCATGCATTGAGTCTATTGTCCCCAGACCCTAAGGCCTAAGCCTTCAGTACCTGTACGCTTATCTAAGGTTTCACAGGTCCTGTGATTTTTATGGAGCTGAGCACAAACTTGGATTGAAAGTCGATGAAGTATTGAACTCCACAGCGAACACTGTCTTTTCCTTTCTCAGAATTCCAAATCAGGCAATCACTGCTGCCGACAGACAGAGCTAGAGATCCACCTGAATACACCAAAGCCATTCCTGAGGGGTGGTTCTGCAGGACTGTGTGGCAGGCACTGTACCTTGGCTTACTGTGGTTGTTGCCTGGTTGTTCTTGGAGCCACAGAGCTCTTCTCTGTCCTCCAAAGCCATAGCAGGATGCCCTGATAGTTGCGAATGGCCAGCAGATGGCTGATGACCACCAGGGGGCCATGGCCCTTTGAGTTGCCCTTCAGGGTCACAACCACACCCCAGCAGGCCTTTCAGAAAGTGTGTCTATCAGGAACCTATAAGCTCTGGCCAAAGGCGTCAGCTTTTGCTCATTCCGCAGAGAGACCAGCAGCACGGGAGCAGGTGCGTGAGCTGGTCCTCCCTTGCCAAACGTCACTACTATTCCAGATCTGCCCAGAGCTGTCTCATCCCTGACAGCCACGCGTCATGCCCGTGAAAGGAGCCCGGGGGAGAAAAGAGAGCAGAAAAGAGGAGTGGGAGAACAGAGATGGAAAAGTAGACAGAGAGGCGTGAGGAGAGTCCAAGCCAGACGTGCAGCCAGGGTTAGGGTTAGGACCTCCCAAGCTGTATCTCATTTGATCCTTATCTCAATCTCATTGCAACAGGAGCTTTCACCATTTTCATCTTGGAGTTGAGGACACTTAGACTTTGAACCTTAAGGTAACCTGCTCTAGGACACATCAGCTCCGTGCAGCTTAAGGAATGTAGTGGTTTGGGAAATGACAGCTGAGTCCTAATCTCAGCTCTTGGAAACTCACTTGGAGTCATGCAGGCTGTGTGTTAGGCCTGCCACAGTTTCTCTTCACAATGAGCACTACCAGGCTGTGCCTGTGGCTCAGTGAGTAGGGCATCGGCCCCATATGCTGAGGGTGGCAGGTTGGAACCTGGCCCCAGCCAAACCATAACAAAAAAATAGCTGGGCGTTGTGGCAGGCACCTGTAGTCCCAGCTACTTGGGAGGCTGAGGCAAGAAAATTGCTTAAGCCCAGGAGTTGGAGGTTGCTGTGAGCTGTGATGCCAGGACACTCTACCGAAGGCAATGTAGTAAGACTCCTTCTCCAAAAAAAAAAAATGAGCACTACCTCACTCCTCTCTCTCCCTAGGATATCATGTCACACAGTGAATTATGTTTATTAATTCACAGCATTGCTAACCTGTTGTGATCAACTCTACAAACTGTCTCCCTTCTACTGAAATTAGACGGTCAGGTGTCTTGTGCCTCCAAATCGCTGCAGCTGCTGATAGAGAAAATGCATGGAACAAACGGAGCCAAGCGTGTGGCTGTAGCGGCATACTTAGAAAGGGGATAGCTTTTTTGAAAGCAAAATAACAAAGCAATGTTTCTTTCTTCCCTCTCCTTTTATTTTCTTAGTGTTGGGGATGTGCGGTTTATTCTTCCCTCACCGCCACGCTCTCACAACCCCTGGGACACGGGAGTAAGACCACCGTCCTGCTCTGTATCCCGACACACGCACGTGCACACACACCCATGAGACTCTCAACCTGGCCCTGAGTTTTCAGGCCTGCAGGGACTTTGAAGAATTGCTTCAGCATATTGTGAATGAGGAATGATTAAATTTTTCAAAAATATATTTATTATTGGTAAAGGAAAGGTAAGGGAGGGAGAAGGGAAAGGGGGAGGCAGGAGAAAGTGAGAGAAACCAAGAGAAAGGGGGGGCCTGGAGGGCCCGATAAGAGGGAAAGAAAGGAGAGGAGTCCCAGGGGGTAGTGAGCTGTAACTCAGAGAAGCTGATGACCTTGACTAGCACGTCCTTGGCAGCCCCTGCCTCCCAGGGACAATGTGTAAAATTTCTCAGTCCCCTGACTGGTCATTATAGTTAAGAGCCCAGCTCCCGCCAGGAGGGTTCTGGAGTTCCTCAGACCAGCTACTCTGCTTCCAGGTAAATTAGTCTTATACAAACTAACATCTCTGCTTCAGAACTAAGTTCTGTATCCCAGTTGAGAACTGGCCATCAGAATTGTTTCCCCAGACGTTTTGGGAGTGTTTCCTCAAGGAAGATGCCTGCTCTGGCTGCAGAAAGGCTTATGTCCTTAGGTGTTGGGCTAACCCACTGTTATTCCAACTGCAGGCTGCAGTCCACGAGAGATTATTCAATAATTTAGTGGCCTCCACTTGTGAATTCTAAAAAAAAAAAAAATGCAATAGAGTTAATAAAATCCACAACAGATAGAGAGGATGTTTTATGGACATTTCACTTTGGTGGGATGTATGTGTGTGTGCAGGGTAGTGACATACAATAAATTTCTCCCCATGGGTCACAGTCAAAACCATAGGACACAACGATCTCAGAGGTCCCCAGGGAGTCTGTGAACTTCTGACTCTGAGTTGCTCCCAGGACCACCTGAATCTAGAAAATATGGACCAGGAAATCTCCTAAAAATGACCTCTCTCATGCTTTCCCTGTCAGTGAGATTTGGCTATTGGAGAAGATTCTAGCACATTGTAAGCATCCAAAACTTTACAGAGACTTCTTGAGTCACCCTTTGGACAATTCTGGATGGGTGCATTTGGGGAAAAGGTTGACAGAGGTTCGGTCTCATCTGATCTAACAGGAAGGATATTTAGCACAGCCGCTTCCGCAGTGCCCAGCCCCCGCGGCTGGCAGGTGCACCCGCCTGCCCGCCCCACACTCTGCCCACCCCCCTTCCTGCCCGTCTGCTCCAGCCACATCTGATTGACTGGCTGACTCAGGCCGCCTAATGAGAGGTAACACCCCATATGACGAAGCCAGCGCGGTGTAATGGGCTGATTGACATCCCAGGATCTGACTCCGAGTACATCCCCACTTGCAGACAATGTTAATGGCTGAGGAATTAAAACGATGCTTGGCGCCTAATGAATGCAGCATGTGCCTCCCGTTAGCACATGCCAGCTGCATCTCCGAGAACCAGGAAGCAGCAACAATTCCTAAATTATTTATCAGTTCCCTTACCTCCACCCCCAAAGAGAGTTAGCTTATGCATTTATTTATTTCATGGACCGATATGCAGAGTAATTGCTTTGGGTTTTTGTGATTTTTTTTTTCCTATAGATTTTCTTTTTCTGATGCTACAGCAGGGGGAAAAAAAGAAAGAGAAAATATCATGTCAATGTCATTTGAATCATAATAGCTACAAATTCACTCCCTGAATAAATAGAGAAGCTTATTTATCAAACACAGACAAGATGTCTGTCGAGTTGTTAACAGAGGGAGAGAGATTTGAGTAGGCAGAAGCAATTGCAAAAGTTTGCATATCTTCAGAGCTCCCTTGGGAGAAGTAAGCAGCTCCTTCCCTGGCTGGGAACCTTATGTTTTGGCAGCTGATTGGCCAAAAAAAATTAGTTGTCCAACCTCCCCAGGATGAGAAGGGGGAGGTAGCTCGGGGGCATCCTAGCTGAGCCTGGAGCTGCAAGGTGAGGCTGTCCCTGTCCCATCAGCTCCACGTCCATTTAAGGCAGAGAGACCGGATGAAACTCCAAGGAGAGTGAGCGTGTAGATTGTTCTTCCTAATTGCCTGTGGCTCTAGCTTTTTAATTCTGCTTTAGTTTGGAACACTTTTTCTCTATCTTTCCTCCCAGGACTGGCTTCTCTCCCCACCTCCAACCCTCCTGACACTGTGGGCCAGCTCTGCTGCCCTGTGCTGGCTCCCTGAACCTGCCGGGGAAGCAGCCTGATATGACAGCAAGGACCACCATCTGCTGAACGGCTACATCTGAGGGCTCTTCTAAGGGCTTTGTGTATATCATCTCATTTAACTCTCCTGGCAACCCATGAGGAAGACACTGTTTTGGGACACTTATATAAATAAGAAAATCAAATTCTAGGAAGGCTGATGATTTACCCACCATAGTCCTTCCCAATACCAAATGTCCAACCAGGATTGAGCCCCAGGCCTTGCCCCCTGCACTATTCTGCTGTTCCAGCTAACACAGACATGCACCGGTGGGTCGGGAGGCCTGGCTTTCATCTCTGACTCCTGGTTCCGTTGCTGGGCAGTATTCGGTGTCATAGTGACAGGGTGGGCTCAGAACACAATTCCCTGGGTTTAAACTCTGGGACTGCCAGCAGGTAACCTTGGAAAATTTTCTTGAGCTTAGTTTCCTCATTTGTAAAATGGAGGTCATGATCACAGTACCTCTCTCGAGGGAAATGATGGTGAAAGGATCATGTAGAACAGTCAGAGCCAAGCTTGGTGACCAATACTTAGTCCATATTAGTTATTGTTACTTAGACGCTGCCTGTGGGTCCATGTTCAGAACATGATCGGGGATTAGATGCAATGACCTTTAAGGTCGAATATGGTTTGGAAATCATACGAATCTGGTGTGTTAATACTTCCTTGAAGCTCTGTTTCTTTTTTGATATTACTCAATAAAAACAAAATTAGAGGTGAAGGCTGGGATGCCTGTGAGCAGTGTGACTAGCTTTGCACGTACATCTCTCTGAGATGGGCGAAGCCCGCACCTGCTACTCATTTCCTATGATCATGTGACCTTCACCTGGTCCCCAGAGGGTAGGGTAGGGATTGTTTAAGAGTTGTGATCACCCCTGTAATCCCAGCACTCTGGGAGGCTGAGGCAGGCAGATTGCCTGAGCTCATGTGTTCAAGACCACCACGTGAGCAAGAGCGAGACCCCCATCTCTAAAAATAGCCAGTGTTGTGGCAGGGGCCTGTAGTCCCAGCTACTCGGGAGACTGAAACGAGAGAATCTCTTAAGCCCAAGAGTTTGAGGTTGCTGTGAGCTGTGACACTACGGCACTCTACTCAGGGTGACAAAGTGAGACTTTGTCTCAAAAAAAAAAAGAAAGAAAGAAAAAGATCGTGCAGCTCCTAGCCCCAGGTTAGCAAGGTAGAGGGAATGTCGGGCTGTAACTCACACAGACATCTTCTAGGAGGGTTCTCAGTTGTCCGTAAGGCAAAGGGATTTGAGATTCCGGGTTCAGCTCCAAGCAAAAGGCGCCCTAGAAAATGAGCTTTTGTCTAACTGTATTAGGCATTTTTCACTCCAAAATAAAAGACTGGGCAAAGCATCCTGGCTGCATTTCACTAGCTCATCTTTCTCTAAACATCAAAATTCACCAGTTTTCCTTTTTCTGATGAGAGAGCAATTAATCTTGTCTCCTCCAGCCCCTCACGCTGGCCATGTTGCAACTATCTCGAAGGCAAGATGACGCCTCTCTGGGAGAGGAGGAGAGTGAAATGACCAGAGTGACATGAAGGATTAGAAAGTTCAAATCCTGGCCAGTGGCAACCAGCGCAAGACGCCCCCAAAGGCTGTCCCCGTTACTTGGGAGCAGTCATCTGGGAGTCAGCTCTGTACCTCCACTCACCCCTGCCTTGGCTGGCAGGCAGGAGAGCAGGGTCAGGCCAGGAAGGGGCACTGAGTTTCCATTTGCACCCAGCATGGCCATCAAAGGTTCAGAAGGGAAGGGGGAGGCAAACTTAAAAGAGAGCAGCCAGTTCCTGAAGCTTGTGTCAAGGAAGAGGCAGAGAAGTCGTGCCTGTTAAGACTGGCATTCCCAAGCTTCCACAGCCTTTATTATCTAAACCGTGTAATATGCTACTGAGCTGTGCTGTGCTCCCTGAGTAGAAATTTCATCTCCTTCAGGAGCTCATCATAAGTTCAGAGTTGACAGGAAACCTGCCATACAAACCCACTTTTGCGTTTTTTGTAGCCCTAACATCACACTGGGAACATAGTAGGTGCTCAGTGACTCCCTGAACGATCTGATGGTGCCGACCAAACCCCTCAGCATTGCCCACGCAAGAGTGTCATCAGCTCCGACTCACCCAGACTGGGGAGGGCAGTCTTGACCCAGGAAACCTGACATGAGTGGATAATCCACACGGCAATTGTCTTTATCGTTCCTCTGAACACATGCAACATTTTATTTAACTATTTGCTTTCTCAAAGAAGTGTTTTTTGTGGTTAATTCATCCACTGCCTCAACCACTATTTATGGAGGGTACACAGTATGGCAGACACCATATCCCAGGGGATACGAAGGTGATGAAGGCCACCCTAGTCCTTGATCACTCAGGGTTCACCACACATGGGGAAAAGACAGACATGACCCTACAATCACATGAACTATTTAGTTGTTGAGTTACATGTGCCACTGAGCACTAACAAATGTTTATAGGGCACATGACAGGGAGCCCTCCCCAGATCTGCCCTGGAGGCAGAGTGGGGGTGAGGGAAGGATCCTTGAGGACATGATATTTATATATTAAGACTTAGGGAATGAGTGTGAGAATTCCAGGAAAATTGGAGGTGAGGAGCCAGGTTGTCAGGTCAAAGCTAAAAGGAGCTTTCATTTTTGAGGACTCTCTGATTGTGGGGACAGCTGGTGTGGAAGCATATCGGTGAATCCACTCTGTCCTGGAAGGCAAAGCCTCCCTCACAGGTCTGCAGGTTAGCCTGCCCAGCGCAGGTGTTATGGGGCAGAGAGTTGCTCGTGGAGGTTGGGCCTGCTAAGCTGGGGTTGTGGGAATGTATATCCGATGACATCTATCTGGCAATAGGCTCTTCTTACCAGTGACTCAAAAGGGGGAAAATAAAAAATTGCTTATGGAGAGATCCCTGTGGGAACACAGATACACTACCTAACCTTGCAATGGCTGGGAATTCCAAGCAGCTTCCTGAAACTGAGACATTTCAATTAATGGGAGACACATCAAACCTGAACAGCTCCCTTTCCTGGCTTCCCAGTCGGAATGCTGTATTATAAATAACAATAAGCTGGCCCAGTCAGAATCTGTAATTGAGTCTCTTCTTTCTGCTGACATCAGCGGGATTCCCTTGAGTGATTTACTGTGTAGCTGTTTAATTGGGTGATCCGTGGGGAGGCCAGCCTTGCTTTGTTTAATTGCATTGGGCGCCCTCCCTTGGTGTCAGCACCCATTCATTAGAAGGTCCTTAGGCGTCACTCTTGTCCCAGGAAACTATCATAGGGGTATAGAGAAGACCAGGGACAGAGGGTAATGCCTGGATGTTTGAAAAATGAAGGGAATGTAGGTAAAAGAGAAGCCTGATGCCATGAACAGCAGAGTTTCCTGGGTTAGAGATTTAACTTGTTCTGAACCTAACATGGGTCGAGAAAGAGAGAGCGAGTCTGTGTGTTTTGGAAGGCAGTTGCCAAAGGAGCAAAGAGAGCATTGACCAGTGCTATGTCCCAAAATACGAGAAAGCAACTATTAGGTATCATGAGAAAGGTATAGTCATTTGTGCAAATAATTTCAGACCATTTTCTTCCTGTGAGAAGGAAAAGGGGGTGTGGATTTTTTTTTTTTTGGAAACTCTATCTCACTATGTTGCCCTTGATAGAGTGCTGTAGCATCACAGCTCACAGCAACCTCCAGCTATTGGGCTTAGGCGATTCTCTTGCCTCAGCCTCCCGAGTAACTGGGACTGCAGGTGCCCACCACAATGCCTGGCTATTTTTTTGTTGCAATTTGGTCAGGGCCAGGTTTGAACCCGCCACCCTTGGTATATGGGGCGGGTGCCCTACTCACTGAGCCACAGGCGGCGCCCAGGGATGTGGATTTTAAAAGAGAAAAATAACTGACGGATGTTTGGTAATGAATGTGTGTGATTTTGCTCTTTGAGGTAGTATTTGATGTACCCATTTCACAGATGCAGAAACTGAGGCTAAGAAAACACAGTTTATCGTTAGAGACATTCAGTCTAACTCGTGACCAGCTGACTAAAAAATCCCAAATTAATCCCACTACATCCCAGGGACTCAATCTTTTTTCAATCTGCTTCTGTATCATGCTGATTAATTACTCTGTAAAATATTAATTGATTTTCCACTGCATGCATGGTGTAGATTTAGGTCCTGTAGGAAATATGAGGAACAGTAATAATACTATTTTCTAAATCTTGTTCAGAACATTTAACAAGTATTAACACATTTAAGGAGCCACCAGAGTCTAGATGCCTGGCCTCTGAGCATGCCTGCTGTGCCCTTGAACAGTGAGCCTCTCACCCCTGGGCAATCAAGGCTAGGCAGTGGATAGGAGCAGAGAGGAGGCTGGGGCCCGCTCTGGGGGCCACTGCAGGTGGGGTGCTGTGGCCTGCAGCATGGCAGCTCTGCGCCAAAACACATGTGCCCCAAGTTTGTGACAACTGCTCTAAGATTGTTTCTCAGTGGTGTCCGTGAGCAGAACGTGCAGATCCTGGCGTGGCTGAGGACTTGCGAATCCGAGGTGAGGGTGTGTTCTCAGACACTCCAACCTTCTTTTCTCTCAATCCCTACCAGGGGCTCAATTTTCCTCTGCAGCATCTGGGAATGCCACAGATAAAGGCGTCCTTTATCCTCTCAGCAGAGAGGCTGGGATGGGCAGGGTTTAAATCCTATCAAAAGAACTAGAGATGAGACATGGAATTTTTTTAGCTGCGAGGTTTTTGAAAAACCTAGGAGCATAATTCAGCTGGGGAAGGGAAGGCGATGGAGGCCGGCATGGAGCAGCTGCTCCCACGTATCCTGGCAGTGGGGTGCCGCGTGCCGCTCCGTCTCCCGCCCCCTCTGTGGCTATTCCAAACCCAGCTGCTCTCCCAAACTCCCACCATGGACAGCTCCAGCAGCAGTCTTCCATCTCCTCTCAGAGGACAGGGTGTCCCTCCCCTGGCGAAGGGGCTGGTCCTGCCACCTCCAGCTCCTATTTCCCTTCTGTCCAAGTTTGATCGTTCATTCCTTCTTCTCTCTCCAGACTCTTCAGCCTCTCCTTTGCTTTGCCTACTTTTCTCTCAATCCACTTTTCTCCCCAACATGTTAAGTTTCCCTTAAGCATAAAAATAAGCCTTCCGTGTACGTCTATTCCTAACAAAGGGCTTATCTCTTTTTTTCCATTTCTGTCTTCACCTTATGACTTCATGTTCACTCCTCAATCAACTGCCATCTGGCCTCTGGTCCCTCTATTTCATTGAAATTATTCTCAGTAAAGTCAGAAGTAATGACCTCATATCTATATATATAAAAGGAAAACAACTACAAAGCCCTCTCAGAACTTCTCTGAGCTTCCTCTGAACGTATCCGAGCGCCTCGTCTTGGGACCCCTTAGCCGCTCCCTCCTTGACAAGGCTGCTCTTCCTAGGATCCTGCAGCTCTTTCCTCTCTTTTCCAACTTTCCTCTTACGTGGTTGGTTTCTGTGGGTTCTGCCCGTAGCTTGCTTCTCACTCTCCATCTTCTCCTTGGCAATTCCATTTGCGCTCAGGCCTTAAAGTCCTACGTATCTGCGGCTGATTCCCAAGTCTTAGTCTCCAGTCCGTGAGTTCCGTACCTATACGCCCAGATGTCTGCGGGGCACGGTCGCCGGCTTGCCTCCCAGGTGCCATATGCTTCGGGCTCTTTATATCCAACACCGAATTCATCATCTCTAGCTCCTACTCTGCTTTCTTCTGAGTTCTCTTTTTTGATTTGTAGCAGCTCCATCTGCTCCGTTGCCTGGCCAGGAATCTGGACTTTTCAGCATTCATCTCTCTCTAGAGCTCCATTTATAACCAGTCACCGGTCCTGAAAGTTTTGCTTCAAATATAGCCCCTTTTGTCATCCCTGATACCACCCTCTTAGTTAACTAAGGATCACTGGATTCTTCTTGGGCTGTTGCAACAGGCTCCGATCTCTTCGCCTGCCCTCCATTCTGCTCCCAGAGAAATGCTGACCATGCGGTCCCGCATCCAACCAGACTCTGAACTTCTTTACGTCACAAAGAAAGGCTGGACACATTCACTGCCATGTGAACAGAGTTTTTTCTTGGGGCCGTGGTGCTTTATGATGAAAATAGAATAAAAAACTTCAAAAACAACATGATTCTAAAACATACATCAGTCAGAAAGTAATACGAAAACTTGAAAATTAGTCTCGTAAAAATGTAAAAAAGTAATATGAAAACTTAAAAAAATAGTTCATAAGTCCCATGGCAGTTAATGTGTTAGTTTATGTGATTTCAGGCCTTTTCTCCAGCCTCATTCCCTGCCCTTGCTCTTCAGATGCCAGTTACCCCACCATACCAGGGGCCAGTATTTTCCAGCCCCCTGAGCACCATGTTCCCTCTGCTGAAACACCCTCCACGCCTCTCTCCTCTATCACTTTTGCTACATTATCTCTTTAGTCTGTTCTCTCCTCCAGCTGGGCGAACAGACAGAAGCAAGTAACTTTGGCAAAGCCAAGCACAGACCTACAGGTAACAGGGTAGGTACCTACCCCCAAGGTTTCAATGGGGAGGGGAGGCTTAAGGAAGCTCATGACTACTTATCTTTCATTATTTAAAATTCTTTTATATGATAGTTTTAAAATTTTCTGTGCATTTTTAGTTTTGGAGCGTCCTGTATACATTTTCCTAAGAGGAGTTTGATCCCCTAAGTCTCTATCCATCCCTACTTACAAGAAGAGTGTGATGGCAGGTGGTGGAGGGTGGGGCTGCTGGTGAAATGGGGCACAGACTAAAAACTGCAGTGAGGATGAGGTATATTGTTTTTTCTTTTTTAGACAGAGTCTCAAGCTGTTGCCCTCGGTAGAGTGCTGTGGCATCACAGCTCACAGCAACCTCAAACTCTCGGGCTTAAGCAATTCTCTTGCCTCAGCCTCCCAAGTAGCTGGGATTGCAGACTCCCATCATAATGCTCAGCTATTTTTTTTTTTTTTGAGACGGAACCTCAAGCTATCCCCCTGGGTAGAGTGCCATGACATCACAGCTCATAGCAACCTCCAACTCCTGGGCTCAAGCGAGTCTCTTGCCTCCGCCTGCCAAGTAGCTGGGACCACAGGCGCCCGCCACAACGCCCGGCCATTTTTTTGGTTGCAGCCATCATTGTTGTTTGGCGGGCGGGCTGGGGATTCGAACCCGCCACCTTGGGTATACATGGCTGGCGCCTTAGCCGATTGAGCCACAGGCGCTGAGCCAGCTATTTTTTTTTGATGTAGTTGTTATTGTTGTTTTAGCTGGCCTGGACCGGGTTCGAATCCACCAGCCTTGGTATATACGGCCAGTGTCCTACCCACCGAGCTATGGGCACTGCCCAGGATGAGGCATATTGAAAGGCAGGGGGCTGAGAAAACCCTAAGTGCAGCCATCTACATCACAGATCTAACTTGAATGAATCACGTGGGTGACTCCAGCGAGTCAGAATTCCAGTTAATACCTAGCTTACTTAAAATGAGAAAAGATAAAAAGTTTTCCCGAATAATACAGAATTATCACCCATGTGTCCCTACATTCATGTTCATAAATAAACAAGGCTGCCGAAGATAAATGATTTGTTTAATGGGACTTTATGAGATAGGCCAAAGTACGTCTGAGCTTTAGGGGTGAAAGATAAAGATCGTAAGCTCAGCACCCTGCAGCTTGTGTGACGTGGAATGAGGAAGAAATGATGTAGCTATCAAAATATTAGGGAAAGAGAAACAAAGAGACAAGGAGAAAAAGACCCATTCAACAAACGCATGTTGAACGTTTATTATCCAGGCACTGAGTTTAGCCAGTGGGATACGGGCATAATCCCCACCTTGGGTATCTACTGGCATTCGGGAGGTACACAGCGTAAATATGTGTGGAAGGAAGAAGGAAATGAAGGGAGAGAGAGGGAGAAGCATGTGCTCTGTTATTCATCTATGATAACTGAAGTCCGCTGGATTAATAGTAATCACTTATCGCTCAGCTTTTCACCCATTGCATGTTCTTGCCCATGGAGTGTTCTAGAACATTCATACTAATCCATTCCCCATTAAGGTTAGGAGCCCTCTTCCAGGCTACCCATGGATTATATATCAATTCCACATATTAGAAAGCATGTGAGTGGTAGAGTGGGGACCTAAAATCAGGTGCTGACCATTAGGCCCTCAGCTGGTCATGTGCCTGGGCCCCATGGCCATGCTTGGACTAGACAATGCCTCCCTGCTTGTCCAGAGCGGTGCCGGGCCAGCCCTCTGCTGCCCACATGGAAGGGGAGGGGAAAGGTTATACGGTGCTCAGGGCTGTGGCAGGTGCAGCCTTAGTTTCCCGAATAGTCTGTTATTTACAGGCCCAGAGCAATGGGAGGAGGGGCAGGCTAATCACTTGTGAGCAGAGGGGTTTATGTGTATTCTGGGCCAGTTTTGTAAGACAGCTGTCCCTATAAAGGATTTATCAAGACAATAAAGGGAGAGGAAAGAGCCTAAAGATCCTCTCGTGAAAACAGCTCTTTTATATGATGAGAGTCTGAGAGGAAATGCTCTAAACAAAAGCCACACGTTTCCCCGCCCACCTCACCCACTCCCTCTCCCAGTCAGCCCAGCACACGTCGGCAGAAAGCTCTCTCCTCTTCACCTCAGGGTCTAAATACTTCTGCCTTGTGACGTCCAGCCTCCATCCTCATAACCCAGAGGAGTCTTCCTCTCCTTAGACTTGGTTTTCTGGTTTGGGCCGTTCTTGGGGATGGGGGGGTGAAGCTTCTTTCCGTGAATGCCCTGTACCCACATCTGTAGCAGAGCTCACTGGACACATGTTGGGCCTCAGTGAGGGTCTGAGCTGGACCACGGGCAGGTAGCACAGATGCTTAGACCCTGGTGTGCCTGGAGGAGAAAAGATAATGTTGATCTCTAGATCAGGAGGGCAGTAACAACATCATCCATCGGTATCGTGTGACCACGGAGGTAATGTCAAAGAATCCTCGTCATAACAAATCTCCATCTTAGAGATGAAAAACTGAGGTTCACGATGCCAAAATGGGATGAAAACAGTAAGAAATTTCTCCAGATCCCCCACCGTCCAGGAGCAGGGCAGAGACCCAAGGCTCATGCCTTCTTTTCCACTCCACTCCTGGCTTTGTGTTGGTCTTGCCATTCTCTGTGGCCAGTGCAGCTATTCTGAGCCAGCACCTCTCCCAGTGAAGGTGGCTGACCCTAGGAGGAGAAGGTGAGAGAGAAGAAGGACTGACCTTGTGGGACACCCCTGCTTCTCCTCCCGCTGCACCGGCTGGTCCCTCTGCCTCCTTTCTGAGCTGATCTTATACCACTCAGCCATTGAATGTTGGTGTCTAATAAATCCACATATGTCCCCCTGTTCTCCGTACTCTCCTTCACCTCCCTGAATAATCTCTTGCATCTCCATGACTTCTTCAGAAAACCATCTGAGGAGGAGTCTCGGGCTACTATTTCCATAGCATCTTCCCAGAGAGCAAAACTCCCTAAAATGCGTATGACGAAAGCTGCACACATCGCCTCAGCTTCTTGTTTGACTTTCTGCCCTCCTCCACCAGAAGCCCAGCTTGGTAGCCCATGTATCATTCTAGATTCCTTCCTTACCCTTATCCACCTCTTTTGTTGGCCACCAAGTTCTGACAAATACATTTGTGGATGGAATTGGCTCTCCATCTTCCTTGACAGTGTCTTGGTCACACACAGCAGCTCTCTGGCCAGCCCTGTATCACAGACCTGGAGCTGACCTTTCTGCTCATCTTTTCTCTCCCTGCCTTCTGAACAATGCTTTCCCCAAACCCAAATCTGAGCAGATCACTTTCCTTTAGAAAATAATCTTTCAGAGCAAGTCCTTTGCGTGTCATACAAGCTTTTTTATGACCCAACCATTATCTACCACCCAGGGTCTTTCATCTCTGGCTGCCACAAACCTTTCACCCCTACTCACAGTTCCCAGCATGGAAACTTCCTTCACCTTGCCCAGGCACTCAAAATCTTGCCTATAGTACTCCTAGTGCCTAGATTATTTTGTCCTTCTCTTTGTTATCTGAATTTTTCAAAATTGAGAATTATCCCCTGCAGGGTACATATCAGGAATTGGGGGTATATAGCAGGAATTAACTCCTTTAGGGAGCATTTCTGGACTCTTTACATAAGACAGAGGCATCATTCTCTGGGATACCAAAGTACCCTGTGCATGTTTCTGCCATAGTGGTTATCTCATGGCAAGGTAACTCTTCCCCATTTCACTGTGTGCATCTGCCTCCTCCGTGGACCAGTAGGTCTCTTATCTTCTACATGTTGTGTGGCCTGTGTCCAGCAAAGCGCCCACCCACAGTGGGTACTCAGCAGCACAAGCATAAATGGATAAAGCCCCACTGCAGCCAAGGTCCGTAGCCTGGGCATGCCAACCCGAGCACGCTCGTAATCACGCCGCTCGACCCAGGCTAGAGTTGTTAAAAATCATGTTCCTATTCTACTTTCTTCATCACCCAGCACCTCAGGAAGAAAGAGACTTATGACTCCGGTCTGCTGTTTCTGCACAGAAAGGGTCATGTTTCCAAGATGACTGGTTCTATCCAACCAAACCATTTTGGAATTGAAATTGGCCATCTCTCAACCCTGTGAAAGGTTCAAAGTGCTTCTCTACATGACCCGTCACCTACATTTCAATCCAGTTGGGCGCCTTACCTGTGTCTGCTCTGCTCTGTTGGCTGGGAAGGATCAAAGGCAGGTTCCAGGCAGCTCCAGGGCTCGGGGAGCTGACCATGAACGCTCACTTGCCAAGGGCGGCACTGATTACTACTGTCCTGCACACCACCTTGCAAAGCCAGGGGCTTAATAAAGCCTTGTTTATAAGCATTCTGACCATGATGATTCAACTATCCAATTATTCATAATTCATTTATGTAGTCACCAAACTTGTTTTGAGCACCTGCTATATGCCTTCGATATAGAGATGAATTAGAGACAGTCTCTCTGCCCTTGTGGTGCATTTTAGAGCTTGGTGGAGGAGGAAAATGTACTGACAGATGATTGCAACACAGTGGGAACTGTGTACCGATAGAAGTCCACATAAAGGGTGAGTGTCACAGACTGCAGGAAGAGAGGTGAGCATCCTAGGCAGAGAGAGAACAAGTATAAAATGTGAGACGAGCAGAAGAGGGTATGAGAGGCTGAAGGGTCCATTCAGGAGTAGGTATAACACCTCGCTCCATGAGGGCAGATGAGCGAGACAGATTTGGGGGAGGCTGGAGGAGGGAATGGTGAGAAGGGAGGTTGTAGAGACAAACCCAAGGATGCCTCAGGCCAAAGAGAAAGGAGGCTACAGCCGGACCAAAGGTTTGAACTCCTTACCTCAGACCCTAGGGTTCTTAAACAGTGGGGATAGTGGAATTAATAATACAGAAAGGGGTATTTCTGGAAAATCAGTGGACAAAATAGAGAAGTGTTGAATTAATGAGTAAATGAACTGAGGCTGTGGTAGCAGGTGTGGATGGAAAGGAGCGATTCAAAACGTGTTTGGGAGGCAAAGATGAAGGTCTTCACGTGGGAACAGGGACAAGGAAGGGGAAGTCAGACGCTCAGCACTGAACTTAGGGAGTTGCCAAAGCTCAGAAAGAAAGATGAATAGTATTTCCATACAATATATTTTTTTAAAAAAATCAATGCTAAAAACTAATTAACAAAATACCAAAATTTTAAACAGAGATGGGATCAGTATTACTGATTTTTCCTCTTGCCTCTGGCTCCAATATGGTTTGACCTGGTGTTGTACTGATCCTAGCTTTTTTTTAACTTTTGATATATCATTCATCATGGGGTTTTGCATTGATTTTTTAAAATATTGCATTTAATTATTGTTTATCTTGATTGAAGTTGGTTTTTGCATGCTCTTAAATTTTGCACAAAAGCAGGTACCTTCGTTGGTTCATCCTAGCCCTGGCCCTGGAACAGGGTAGGAATTAGAGACAGAGATTGATTAGGAATACTGTAGGGGTGGGTCGACTAGGATGCATTGATATGCCACCAGGGCGCCTTGGTCCACTGAAGGACAATTCTACTTTCAACAGTGACCTTGTTCCCTGGATACTTTTCCTGTACTTCCTGAAGGCTGCCATTTTACACTAGATGAAGGTGTCACGTAGATTGCCCCTTTCTTCCCTCTGAGCACACTGAGTTTGGGACTCCCATGATGAAACTCACATGCAACCTGTGTTCAATCCTCCTAAATGCCACAAATGCCTTGGAATAAGCATGGAAATTGGTTTCTAAGCTCCAGCAGCTTCTAAAATGGGGTGGTTTAAAATAAAGCGGTATTATAAAAGGGATTCCTATAGGGCAGATTTTGGGAAACAGCAGTGAGCCTCCAAAGCAGAAAACTTTGGGAAAGAGACGGAAAGGGCAGACAGCCATTCTTATGTAGGGTTGATGTGAACATGGCCAGCCAGAAGGAGCAGCCAGCTCTCTCTCCATCTCCTCAGGGTCAGACAGAACCTCATTTCTCTCTATCCCCCAAAGCCTCTTTTCTCTTTATATCCTGACTTGATGTAGATGTAATATTTTGTCAATGCAAAATTTGGGCTGAAAAATATTTTGGCCTTTGGAATTTGAAGAGGTAATGGAGTGGGATTTTTCCAACTATTGGCAAAGTACAGATGGAGTGAATGAGGATGGTGGGTCAGAAGTGGGGAGGGCACATGGATGTGTACTTCTACTTAGAGGACTGTGTATACAGCAATGCTTGAGTGGAGAAAATGACCGAGTAGGAAGGAATGGACAGTGATAGGGAGAATTTGATAATGATGGAGGGTGATGACAATTTTAGTAGGGTACCCCTGCTGGCCTCCATTTCCTTATAGAAGGTGGAGAGAAGGCTGTCTTTTATGAGTGTGAGTTTGAAGTGAATATCCAGCAGAATACTGAAGGTGGTTAAAAGAGTGAAGAGAGAATTGCCCAAAGACACAGAATGGACTTGGAAGCTTCTTTGCAGATCCCCGATCCTGGAGGCAGTGGATGTGTTTGACTCCAGTCTCCATGGGCACGTGACGGCATCCCTGGCCATGCTCAGCTTTCTGGGTACAGGCTTGCAGGAGTTGAGTCACAGGAGTGACCCCAGACTGGGAACATGTAGGCAGGTGAAGGGTTAAAGGATCAGGGTGGCACAGAAAAGGGAGAACTTCAGATGGGGTTCACAAAGGGGCCGTGTCTGATGAGACCCATGATGACAAGCATGGACCGGGCTGATGAGACTCCAGCTTCCAAGCATTCCATAATGTTTCCATCAAATAAGAAATAGCAGCAGACCTACGTGATTGCAGGGCTCTGTCGCAGCCAAATCACCCTAGGTCAGCACAGGCAGCCATGCAGCCAGTGATTTCTAGCACCTGGGACCCTTTTGCCATCTTGGCATCCCGTACAAACTCCATAAGCTCTGCTTTGTTAACAGCACCATCTCTGCTCTTGAAATGCCATCAGGCAGCTGTCTCTTAGGTAAAAGATATCTCACTTACCTCTCTGAGGCACCATTTAATGGATTTCTTTTCTTTTTATAGCTTTTTTTTTTAAACGTGTTTTGTTTTATTTTTATTTTTTGAGGTAGGGTCTCATTCTTAAGGCTGTTGGCTGGAGTGTAGTAGTGCAATCATAGCTCCTTACAGCCTCCAACTCTGGGCTACAGCAATCCTCCAGCCTCAGCCTCCAGAGCAGCTGGAACTACAGGTGCATGCAGACGCTTCAAGCTAATGTTTATTATTATTATTATTATTATTAGAGATGGGAGTCTTACTATTTTTTTCTTTTTTGAGACGGAGCCTCAAGCTATCCCCCTGGGTAGAGTGCCATGGCATCACAGCTCACAGCAACCTCCAACTCCTGGGCTCAAGCGAGTCTCCTGCCTCCGCCTCCCAAGTAGCTGGGACCACAGATGCCTGCCACAACGCCCAGCCATTTTTTGGTTGCAGCCATCATTGTTGTTTGGCGGGCCCGGGCTGGGGATTTGAACCTGCCAAGTTAGGTGTACGTGGCTGGCGCCTTAGCCGATTGAGCCACAGGCATCTAGCCGAGTCTTACTATTTTGCTTAAGCGGGTCTTAAACTCCAGGCCTTAAGCAATCGTCCCACCTCAGCTTCCCAAAGTGCTGGGATTACAGCCATTGCACCCTGCTGAGACACCATTTAAGAATGGGGTAGCGAAGAAGATTCATTGCCTTCATGACACTGTTGGTTTCCCCTGGAACCTCTACTCATAATGACAGGGAATCAGTGCTGAAGGCATCGTCCTCAGGTGGATGAGGAAGACGGATGCCACAGACATTTCTCACAACCACACTGAATTCAGCTGTCAGGCCAGGAGGGAATTCGAGAAGGCGGTATATAATTAACCTAGTTGGAATCGGGCCAGGGGACCCAAGGTTAATGGCCCCCGGAATGGGAGCATTAATGACCACTAATGGTCAAGCCCCTTTTCATGTCTTACTCATTAGAGCTACCTTTTATTTTCTCTAAGATCATGGCCCTTGGCCTCAGGACCGAGGGTAATGGAGCCTTGCCACTCCCCCAGACAGTGTGTTATGTGTTCTGACAGCATCTTGATCTCCCCATCACAACACGCAGGTACAGCATACAGCAGATCTCAACACAGACCCGCCATCTGCTGCGCGCGGCCGCTGATAGCTAAGGCACACGCACGATACATATTCATGGGCAAAATAGTTTCAGGTTTTCATCCAACAGACTGACAAAAGCTGACATCTTTGCTTTCACCTGTTTGGTGCTAGTGTTCCTTTTTCTACTCACTCCTTGGGTGAGCTGGAAGAGGATCCTTAACCAGCCCAGGATGTGGCCTGAGTCTTAGTGGATGGCCAGAAGGATCATTAACATGTGAATCCGCACAGTCACCCGCCCTGCCCTGATTGACAAAGCAAGAGACTGCTATTTTCCTCCACTTCCTTTCTCCTTTCCTCTCTCTCCCTTTACCCTCCGAAAGAGAATTCTACCTTTCCCATAAACTAATCCTATGTGATAAGCTTTTGTGATGCAAATTTGGGATAGTGGACAGGCAGAGAGGGAACTGGAGTAAGGGAGATGGGATGTGGGTACAGACTTGCAGGAGAGAAGAAAAAGCATCAACAGAGCAAAGGAGAAAGAGAAAAGTCAAGTTCAGGGTGAAGGTGACTTGTGGAGGAGGGAGTGGAGCAGGGGGCCGGAAAGGAAGATGCTTAGGACAGCTGTGTTGTATGTGCAGGAGAAAAAAAGCCAAGGTGAATTTTAGGATGTCTGGTTCATCAATCAGATCTCTTTTAATGTTCGGAGAGGAATACAAATAAACACTGGTATTAGTTTTAATTGCATCTGGTGGTTGGCATGTTTTTATTTGCATAGAGGATTCTGCTGACACCAGGTCAGCTGGGGGGCTGGGATTATCTGAGGTCACGTGTTTGGAGGGCTGAGGTTGAAGCTTCCAGAGATGTTCAGACAGGATGGTGACTTTGCTTCCTCCTGTGACTGAGTACGAGAGACACATTTTGTAGTACCACCTCCCTCCTTGCCAACTTTAAAAAACAGAGTGTTGAAAATTACTAAATACCAAGAAAGTGCCGTGCCTTCTGCAGTGATGCGTATACCTCCAGAAGGCGCTCCGGTTTACACCATGGTTTCACACGTGTTCTTATTTAATCCCTACCGACCCTCTGGCGGGTAGATATTACATTCTGATTTGTAGATTGTGAATGGACTCGGAGGCCTCGTGCCTTCGAGTGACTTCCAGCTTGCGGACATAAAGTTAATAAGAAGCAACTCAACTCAGAGTCAAAGTTTGAATTTTTATAGAAAGGAAGATGAAGAAAGAAGGAGAGATGTTGAGAATGGAAATTAAGTTCTTAAGCAGAGGCCGGAATTGAATGGACGGGGTGGGAATGTTCTTCAGCTCTCCCTTACCAGGCTCATTTGGAGGGTCCTCTGGGCACACGGGGACACGGAGGCCTGTGTTGTGAGAGTGAGCTTCCCACTGAGAAGCAGAGCTGTCCCTGTCCTGTGTACTTCATTCTGCATAAAAACCTCAGACAGCAGGTGGTGTCCTCCACCTCTGTGACCCTTTTCTTTGCACCCAACAAAATGGCAATAGGGTGGGGGGAGGCAGAGCCTGTGTTCAGCCCTTGGCAATTAAGAGTGGAGGCAGGACAAGGAAGAGGCCTGCCTGGCGCTGCCAGCCTTGGCATTTCCTCTGTGAGCCGGCGAGATAATTCACGCCATTAAATCATCCAATATCAGATGCAGTGACTATCATTTCCCTGCGTGAACATCTCACTGGCTGCACACAAGCATCTCAATAGCCATAGCGCCCCAATTTTCTTTGTCAGAGACAACAAAACCCAAGGTAATGGGGGTGGGCAGAGCCCCAGGGGGCTCATTCTCTGGAGGAGTCTCTTGGGCTTAAATACATCTAAGCAGATCCAAAAGGAAGCAGTGATTACAGGCTAATTTCCTGCCTGCATTATGTTAAGTGTCCCGTCATCCGCTCCACAAATGGCAATTGCTTTGCACCAGAAATCTTTTCTACTGAATTCCTCTTATTGATAAATTTTGTATTAAAAAAAAAAAAAAAAGGAGACCAAAGACACGTTTTTCAATTTAAAGGTGAGACTATCAGGATACCAGTAAAAGACAAAAAATGGCACATACCCAAGAGCTGATGTTTCCTTTTCAAATGCAAATACTAGAGAAATCAAAGTGGGCTTGTCCTGTGAATTTGCGGTGAAGGGTCTGCAGGGCCTAAGACTTCAGCTAGAGGGGGACACTGGTCTGGGTCTGTCTCAGGTAAGCACACTTGCTTTTCTGGTACAGAGGCTGAAGGCGCCCAGGTAGGGACATGGGCCAGGACAGCCTGATGCATTCAGCCATCACGGTGGCCTTTCACAGGACAGTGAGAAGACGCTGCAGATCTTTCTTCTCAGCCACTCCAGTGACACCCTCTTCCTCTTCCTGTCTGGGTCTCAAGTTTTAAAGACATTTGCATGACAGTCCTTCATTCGCTCATGATTCATTCTATAAACTATCACTAAGCATCTTCTGTGTTGCAGACAGCAGGCCATACCCTAAGAATTCAAAACATAATTATCACAAAGGGGCGGAATTATGATAGTCAAAGAGAAATGGAAAATGTGCCTTGAAATTACAGGAATCTGAATGGAAAATTCCACCAAAACCCTCCTTGCCTCATATGAATACATTTGGAAAATGGAGTGGCAGGGTGGGATGGAAATTGGAGGGTACTGCCAATGCCTACTCAGAGAGCTGTGGAAAGGATTAAATCACACAACTAAGCAACTAGCATGGAGTTTGCCTCCAATCAATGTTCAATTACTGTGTGTTGAGTCTACACTTATTCAAATGCTCAGGTGGTACTGAATTTGTACCCCCCACCAGAGATGCATCTGACCCCAAAACATGAGTATCAGGCCCCTCAGGCCAACAGCAAGAGGCACTTACTTGCCCCAAGGCCGACCCAAATCTTTGATCCTCTTAACACGAGGAGGAGGCTGGATAGAAAGATAAAGATTGAAACATATAGAGTGGGGCAGGGGAATTTGGGATCAGTCCCAAAGGAAGGCAGTGGGATTGGGAGAGAGGCCCTCTGTGCTGGGTACCACATTAGGCATTTTGTATAGATAATCTTGCAGGCACACGAGTGGGATAGGAATCTCTACCCCATCAAATCTCAGCAACTCTAAGTGAATGTTCAAAGTAGAGTCAGAAAGACAAATAAGAAATGGCAATGTCGCATCGATTTGAAGAGTGCTAAGTCTTGTTCTTGGACCAGCAAGATGTGTTCATTTCAGGGGATGTGTGGCAGGATCATTAATTCCTATGGGGAATGAATTTTTATGCTGCAGCTGAAAATAAGCTGTACATTAGCAATTACTCAAGTTTTTATCCAACATCCCTTGCAGACAGGGTTTTGATATCAAATAAGATCAGATTATCTTCCAACCATTCCAAAGAGGAAAGTGAGACTTAATTTAAATGTGTGCATCCTTGGGTCCTATGCTAGCACTGAAATGGGCTTTGCTCTCTCTTGGACGAATTGATCCACGGCTCCCGCAGTGCACACATTTTTACTGGACCTTATAAATGACTGACAACCTCCAATGCCAAGTGCAACCTCAGGGGCGTGATTGTGAAGAGCAGAAGGAGGATGTTGATCTCTATTTGTAGGCGATCCCAGACATGGATTAAAGGCCACACTTGGCCTGTGATGAACTCTGCAACCTTGGGCAAATGACTATTTATGGGAACATGTTATACTCTCTGTAAAATGGGAATCATAGCATCTGATAGGGTTGTTGTGAGGCTTGATTTAGGTAACACAATTTAAATACAAAACAGAGCAACTGCCACTTACTGTAGGCTCAGTTAATATTAGTTCCCTGACACCGAGTACAGAATGAAGAGCGCTTGGCAAGGATTTAGTGTTTGGGGCTGATGGTCATGATAATAGAAGCATTCCCGTGGGTGCTGAGAAAGGAAGACAAACACGGGGCTCTACTGCCTCCAGAACTTGGCAGTGAGTTGGGTGCTAGAAGTGGAAATGGGGGTGGAGATAGCCATGCTGATTCATGCTACGGGAGGGCTCTGGAGTCCCAGTTCCAGGCGGAAGAGCCATCTACAGCAGGCAGGACACCAGGTTGTTCAAGGATATCCATTCATTGTGCAGCTTGGTCACCTCACTCAGGTTCCCAGAGGCAACCCCCAGCTCATCTCCTTCCCAGCAGGGAGGATGCTCTCAGAGGTGGTGTGTCTTGGCTCCCTGGCCTGCAGCCACCCAGGTGTGCTTCTGATTAACCCTCAGGAGCCTGGCAGAAATGGATTTCTCTGATTGAGTTTCACTGGTCAGGAATTGATAGGGACCAAAAAAAAAAAAAAAAAAAGAATGAACACTGTACTATCCCTTCTTCCAGAGCTACTGGATTTTGGATACAGTTTCCTAAGCCCTGGGTTCTCTCATGGTCAAGTTGAACAGCCCTAATCTCCCATGGCAGACTGTCACCTTCTCCCTTCCCTTCCGAGTCACATTCCTCTCCAACTTCTCTTCCTTTTGTATCCATTCATTTCCCTCTCATTCAGGTTTGCTCCAAATTGCTGTGTCAAAGATTCCTTTTCCTGTCGCCCCTCTCAAAAAGCAGACAAATAGCAGGCCGCCAGCACTGGAGGGGCCATAAATAACGCAGAATGCCCAGGAACAGCCGGAGCGGTCCTCTGATTACAAAGAGAAGATCTTTTGATAACATATTACCCTATTTACTCTGGGTAATGCCTCCAGTTCCTCATTCAGTAGAGGCGTACGCCTCCTTGCTCACCAGTAAGAAACCCCAGCCACGGGTGGGTCTTCCCACCACCATCTCAGCCCAGTTCCATCACTGGAATGGAGGAGCTGGGCAGTGCCTTCTGACAGCTGCACTGCAACCCTAGGCCACTGGGAACCTGCCATATCCCTGGCCCATCTTTTCTCACTTCACAACTTACATTTCTTTAATTTAAACCCTTTTTATGGCCTTGCTATCTTGATACTTGCTGAACTCTGGAAAGGACAAAGGCCTCTGACTCCGTCCCCTGATGTATATAAATATAGTACCTGTTAAGTTCCCTACTCAGGACATGGAGCCTGGTGAATCCTGGCGTCCCCTATAAAGTAGGTTATTTTCATTTCTAGTCTCAGTTAAGGAAATCATGACTCACAGAAGGCAATTGATTAGTTCGAGGTTACTGAGATCATAAATTATAACCCCCAGATTGAAGCCCAGGATGACTTCTGGTTCCATCATTGTTCTTTCCTCCTATTGATTAGGAGTCAGAACTTGGGGACTAGCACAGGGGGATACATCAGTCAGGGTAACAGTAGCACACGCAGAATTTTATTTTGCTCAACTGAAGATACTGGAATGGGACAATTTACAGAGGTGGTAGGCAGGGTAAAGGAAATCCCAAAAGAACATGGAGGCAGCCAGGGAGTTGCATACAAGGAAAGCCGTTAGCACCCTGGGCATATAGGCCAGAGGGGAAGGACGAACCCCAGAGGACTTGGTTTTGGAGCCCAGTGAGAGCTGGGGCCATGGAGAAGGTTCACTCCTGGGATCTCTAGCCTGGATGGCGCAACACTGCCAGACAGCCACCCTGGAGCATCAAAGGCACAGGGAAAGGGCATTCTTTCTCTGTTAAGCATTTGCCAAACCCCACTAGCGCCAGCCAGGGAGCAAGTGAAACAGTTGATGGGGTCTACAGTCCTTGGCACAGAGCAGAGCAGAGGAGGGGAGAGAATGGTCTGTCAGAGCCGGGAGGGTGGGGAACAGTCAACGCGGAGCCCCGGAGCGTGACCCTGAGTCATACAGTTGCATGTGGAAGAGTCACCGCCTTCCTCCCCACACTCCAGGCCCAGAGGTGGGTTCACTAGGAAGCCAGGAACATTTCAGCTTCACGGTCTGTTTCCATTATGTTTTGCTTCCTAACAGTCCTCCCCCAAATCTGGGGGCTTAAAGCCAGAATGATTTATTATTTTGTACACTTCTGCGGGTTGGCTGAGTGGTTTCTTCTGCTGCTCCTGGGGTCACGTGGGTCTGAAACATGCAGGAGGGCTCCCAGCTCACATCTGCAGGCCTCAGACCTCCGGCTCGTTGTCTACTCTTCCTTACAACTGTGCGCCATTCATTCCTCTAGCCCAGACCTCCCTCCCTGGCAGCCGGCTTCCGCAGGGGCAAAGGCAAAAGCTGTGGGGCCTCAGAAGACCTGGGCCAGGTGTCACCTCTGCCTCATCTATTGGTTAGAGGAACTTGCAGGCCATTCCAGATTCAGGAAGAGGGAGTACAGAGTCCAGTTCAGGATGGGAAGAAGCTGGGGTGGCGGGGAGGGGCTGTTTTCAGCCAGTCCATCACATTTCCCTTCTCAATGTGGCATTCATACCTTTCTTATATAGAAAATATATTCCCTCTCTTTCCAAGACACGCAAAGTTTTCATCCCTTCTTGACATCAAGCTGAAGTCCAGTATCTCAGGATCTGTATTGGGCTGAGATATGATGGTGGCTGCTCTTGTGCTAAGGAACTGTGAACTAAGAACACAGCTAAATCCCCCCATAGTTAGCATAGAATGTGATGGACTGCGGATGCAGGCCTGGGATGATTGCAACGCTCCTGTTTAACAAGGATGGGCAACACACCGCAGTTGCTGGTCCACAGCAATTTTAAAATCTATGGAGGCATTTGCTGCCCATTCTGCTTTTCTGAGGATGAAAACTTTCTTTAATTAGAGTCAAATTCTGCCTCTGTGAGGGTTCCTGATTCTATCGTTATCATCAATTTTGGTTCTACCTTCTGGAATCTGGGCTCTGCCATCACATTTATTCTTCTTCACTCATAAGAAGCCTATTTCCTTTCCATAGAGAGCTAAGGGCTCAAATGCTTCTTTTCTCTTTGAACTTCCTGGCCCTTGTGTCCAACCTGGCAGTGCTCTCATCAGGACCCTTCTCTCTAAAATGCTCGTGTTATCTCTCAGTCTTAGTGGGGTTCACTCTACGCTCCATGCCTCAGCATAATTCCTTCTCTGACTGACCTCTCTCTACCTTGAGTATAGGAAGCAACACTTTCATGATTCCTAGGAGGCCTTTTGTCTAGCTCAGAGGGTCTGAGAGCAGTGCCTTAAATATTCCACAGGTCTAAATAGGGAGTCCTCCAGCCACGGCCTTGATTCGATCTTTTTTCTAAAGCCTGTATTTTGAGAATCTTTTGCCAGCTGGGAAATTGTCCTTGGGTCCCCTAAAATTCCTCTAAATTCTCCTTGAAGACTAGTCAATTCTTCTTTGGCTCCCCATTCTTTTGCAATATCTTTTAATACACTAGTTAAGAAGCCACTTAATATTTTCAACATTTTATCTGGCCTTAGCCAAGTTTCCAGTATAATCACTTGCCTCATGCTCTCCAAGACACTACCAGCCCTCTTCTCTTTGCCTCTCCGCCTTAGTCTGTTTGTGTTACTGTGAAATAATAATTCCTCAAGTTAAAAAAATAAGTAAATAATAATTCCTGAGGCTGGGTGATGTATAAGTAAAAGAGATTTATTTGGCTCCTGGTTCTAAAGGCCGTACAGGAGCATGGTGCCAGCATCTGCTTCTGGTGAGGGCCTCAGGCTGCTCCCTCTCATGGCAGAGGGCCAAGGGGTGCCCGTGTGTGCAGAGAGGAAGCAAGAGAGAGAGGAAGCTCTTCTCAACAACCAGTTCTCCCACTCGCTCCCTGGCGAATAACACCAAGCCATTCACGATGGACTCATCCTCAAACCCAAACACCACTCACCAGGTCCCAGATCCAACATTGGGATCAAATTTCAAATTTCAACATGAGACTTGGTGGGGTCCAACAAACTATATCCAAACAGAAGCACCCTCGAACCTGGTACATGACCCCAAAGCCAACCCCGGAGGTCTTACATTTATGTTATGGAAGCTTCGCACTTCCAGGTGAAATCTGGTTGTCTGCTGCTGTTTCCATTATCCATTCCTGGGAAGAAAACCTTCCCAACACTTTGTGGCTTAAAACAATAAGTGTTTACTGGCTCATGATTTTGCATGTTGCAATCTTCAGCGGGACAACACCATGGGGAAGTTGGGGTGATCCCACACGGCATTCGGCTGGTTGCTCTTCTGAGGTGGAAACATCTGAGAAAACCTAACCTATTGTGTCTGGGATGGTCTGTTATGTAGCAAGAGAGGACAGAACCCAGGCATCTTGCCTTCCTGACTGCTCACGGGGTGCTGCAAGAGACACAAAAACAACGTCACCTGGTTGTATTCTGTGAACTGTATTCAAGCAAGTCATCTTAGCCATAACCATCAGAACTTGTATTATTTTTAAACTGACATAATCCTCACCAAACTACACGTGGCTACAAGCACTTTGGGGATCCACCCAAGAGGAATTTGAGTTGGGAAGGAATTTATTTTGGCTTTCGTCAGATGTACCTTGTATATCCACGTCACATCTATGCATATTACATTCTTGCTGGCTGTTCTGATATAGAGGTGGCTTCCAGAAATGTCCCTGTTTCTGGCAGGGCCTGGTGAGTGGTGTTTGGGTTTGGAGATGGGTCCATCATAAGTGGCTTGGGGCCATTCTCCAGGGAGCTAGTGAGTTCTCATTCCATTAGTTTGTGGGAGAACTGGCTGTTGAAAGAGCCTCTTCCCCCTCTTGCTTCCTCTTCCACCATGTGGTCTGGGCTATTTCTGGGCTACGGACACCAATGTCCCCTAGAAGCCACAGTGGCAAGAATGTGTCCGAGGGGGCCCAGCATTGTGAGTAAATATATGGGGAGTGGAAGAAAAATATGTTTGAAAAATAAGGGGCCAGACACTAATCTGTGGGACATTCTTCCACTTATCGTAAAACATAAATTAAAGAAAATCAGTAGATGTTTTTCCAGGCCAAAATCCTAAGAATTTCCCTGGCATTACCAATCATGATTTGGGAAGCTAAAGGAAGTTGTCTGGAGCCATCAACTTTTAAAAAACTAATCAACTATGCTACAGGATATACTGAATTATCTGTCTTTTTTTCCTATAGAAAATGGGAAGATAAACCTGTTAGCATGTGAAGAGGTGATAAAAAGTATACAGCAAGGAATGTAGGAAAAATACTACAAAAGTCCATTGTGGAGATACGTAAAGATGATGTATTATTTTGCTGGAGTTTCTGATGTTTGCTGAGTATTTTTCAGCTTTTAAGAATCTATCACTTTGGCTTTCTCATTTTAAACAAATACATCCATATTCAATTTTATAGCGGCAATCATGTGTTCTTTCTCATTAACAGTCCCTAGAAACTGCATAAGATGCCTATGGAATCTGGGCCATGTCCGAGTATCTAGACCAGAGATTTCAATGTGAAGATATTAACTAACAAAATCCTAGAGCTGATGCTATCGCCCAGTTCAGTGTAAACGACTTATCTGGGCTGCATTTCTGGGGAGGATAGAGCATCAGAGGATACCAGAGATAAGACAAGATGAGGAATGAAGGGGAAAAGTGGATGTTGCCTTATTCAGTAGCTTGGGAGACAGGGATGGGGGCAGGTGCTTCAGGCCACAGGACATACTCAGATTTGGTCAAGGCACAGGGAGAATAATAATAATAATACTGCTTATAGTGCCAACAGTAATAATTTAACGCATTTACTTAACCATTGTATCATGTGCTGCTTTGAGCACTGTGTATGTACCCATGCATGTAGTTCACCTGACTACCCTCCGAGGGGTTCCATCGTCCTGTCCATTTTGCAAACAGAGAAAGCAGGCACAGAGGAATGCGGGAGTTTGCCCTAGGTCACTCTGCCTGCACCTGCAAGAGCTGGGGTCCCAGTGAGTTCGTCTGCTCCGGAAGCTGCTGGCTTTACCCCTCACAACACCTTGGTGTTTCTACCGCACTGTGCCAATTATTAAGCAATTTTGCACAGAGCGTCTCACTTACAATCCCAGCAGCCCCGAGGAGTTGGCAGGACAGTTGCTGTTACTCTCACTTTATGGGTGATTAATTAAAATCCAGCGCTGCAAAGTGACGTGGTCATGATCTAGTAAGTGGCGGTGTTGGAACTGAGGGCTGACTTGTGGGTGCGTTTCATGATATCTCACTGCGTATTAATAAATTTCAGTTTCTAAGACATCTTTATGTGTACTGCTAATGTAGTACCTTCCACAACTTTGTAGAAAGGTGTTATTATCGTCCCCGTGTTACCAAAGAGAAATGTGTGGTTCAGGGAGGTGATGTGCAGATTGCCCTTGAACCCTGGCTTTTTACTCTGAGTTCACAAATGGCATTCACTCCACTCAGCAGTGACCCCGTCTATTTGCTGAATCCCAAATGTGAGTTGTCCCTTCACGTGCTGAGGGATGGAAGATAAACGCAGGACCCCGGGACCTCGAAGTGCCTGGTGGGCTCAGGCACTAGATGGGTTAGTGTCACTAGAACACGGATATCAATTTGAAAACAACCGATGGAGGGGGCTTTGAGGACCACGACATGAGCATTATTTTCTTGGGAGTGAGGAATGAGTGTTCACAGATCTGTACTAGATCCTGGGCAGACCTATGGAAGAAATAAAGCTTAATCTTAAGCTCAAACTATTTGGCGTCTGGTCTGGGAGTAACACACCTGTATATAAGGAAGAAGAGGGCAAAAAAGTGACAACTCAGAAGTATTCATGAAAGATTAGGCAAATGATTAAAATAAATTATTATAATGTTCACTGAATTTTAAGATGGCAGAACCATAAATGAAAAGATATGATGAAAACCTTAATATTTAAAATGGATCCGGGATCCAGGGATAAAAGACACTTGCGTTCTAGGTGGAAAGGTGACCTAGGAGGTGACCCAGGTTGTAGCTTCTTCTGTGGTCATTAATAAGTGGAGAAATTCTCCTAAACCTCTTAATTTTTTTTTTTTTTTTAGAGACAGAGTCTCACTTAGTTGCCCTTGGTAGACTGTTGTGGTGTCACAGCTCACAGCATCCTCCAGCTCTTGGGCTTAAGTGATTGATTCTCTTGCCTTAGCCTCCCGAGTAGCTGGGACTACAGGTGCCCATCACACTACCTGACTATTTTTTTTTGTTGTTGTTGCAGTTTGGCCAGGGCTGGGTTTGAACCTACCACCCTCGGTATATAGGGCCGGCATCCTACCACTGAGCCACAGACGCTGCCCACCCCTCAATTCTTTAGGTTAATTTTCCTTGAGCTCCCCGGTAGCACTACTACTAATAATAATGATAACTGCCACTTGTTCATCGCTTACTGCGTTGAGTGATTCACACCCATAACCTCTGATCCCAAGTCTGTCTGCAGGTTAGCTATTAGTGCACCCATTTTACAGATGAAGCAGTACGGCCCAGAAATAGTAAGTGACTTTTCCCCGGGATAAATCAAAGTTAAACCCAGGTTTAAAAGAAGATAATCCTCAGAGTATTTCTTCACTGTGCCTTCCCGTTCCTTTGTCCAGAAACTGGTACTGAACTTTCACTCTCGACTCAGCCAGGGCTGAGCTGCGCATGTCCACATTCACAGCCTCTGCAGCTCAGCCTGTCTACCCAGGCTCCTCTTTACTCCTTCACTCATTATCTCAACTTTTTCCTTTTCCTTTCTTTCTTTTTTTTTAAACCAAATTTATAATCATGTCTCCTCAGATACTTTTTATTCTTCTTCTTCTTTTTTTTTTTTTTGGTAGAGACAGAGTCTCACTTTATTGCCCTCAGTAGAGTGCTCTGGCGTCACAGCTCACAACAACCTCCAACTCCTGGACTTAAGCAATTCTCTTGCCTCAGCCTCCTGAGTAGCTGAGACTACAGGCGCCCGCCACAGCACCTGGCTATTTTTTGGTTGCAGTTTGGCCAGGGCTGGGTCTGAACCCACCACCCTCCGTATATGGGGCCAGCGCCCTACTCACTGAATCACAGGCACTGCCTGATACTATTTATTCTTATAACCTTAAGTGGCTATTATTCAGAAAGTTCCATTTACCTACTTTTTATCAAGTATAGTACTCAGCACGTGCACGAATCTCCTTTTCTGGAATGTGCTTTGCCCTGTCTCTTCCTATCAAAACCTTATCTATCCTCTGAGGTTGTGTGTCAGGTGCACGGCAAACATGAATGAATTAGCATTATTGATATTATTACTATCACTATTTTCATCATCGGGTATCAATGCGCGCCTAACACATCTAAGCTCTCTGACGTGTTAGAGATGCAATTATCAATAGGCCACCGTGTGGGCCTCCAGGAGCCACAGCAAGGCTGGGAAGGGCACAGGGCTGTGTGGAAGGACAGGTGATAACACACAATACGGTGGGCAGGGATGACAGAGGGTACAGTGGAAGGTGACCTCCATTTTGGTGCCGCCACAAAAGGCCTTCCCGAGTAGGGAGTGAGCAAAGCAAAACATTGTCACACTAGCATGGCCACCAACCCTCATTGGCTGGGACTGAGGGGTTTTGGGAGACATGGAACTTTCAGAGCTAAAACTGAGACACTCCTAGGCCAACCTGGATGGTTGGTCACCCTCCTGCTTGTGCAAAGACTTGAGATAACCAGAGCCTGACAAGATATTTTGAAATGAATGAATGATGTATCTATACATGAACAGAATAATCCTCTACCACACAGAACCGTCTTCCAAATATTTGGAAACCAAACCCAACCTGAGCATCCACTCTGCACCTGGCAGGGTTCTTGTCCCCTTTGAACGTTTATGTTGGGGGTTGTGTCCCAGGCAAGATCTAAACAATGAAGGCACCTGGAGCTCTCACCAGAGGTGGGCGAGGCAGCTCTGGGAAATCTCTGCCTTCCTCTCTCCCTCCCTCCCAAGCCCTGAGCTTCATTACAATATGTGTGACAACATTTCTCCTCGTATTAGTGTATTACACAATCCTTAATTGCATAATTCAACATTTTCAAGGGTATTTGGAGGAAATTTGGACGGTTCATTGACTGGTATTTGAAGGAAGCTGAGAATTAAATTAAAAAACATGAGGGAAAATTAGTAGTAAAAGAGACTGATTGAAGGGCTGACGTGGGCAGACTCTGAGCTCCTGCCCACCCCACCCCCCGCCACCCCCCACTTCCAGGGTTCTTCTCTTTCTCCAGCCTACCAACATGCAATCTCTAGTCACCAGCCTGGACCTGGGGACAAGCAGGATGGCCGGTCACTCCAAGAAGCCTGCTGTCACTCTTTCCTCCTGCCACTCCCCTCCTCTGCTGTTCTGTTGTCTTATTTTGGGGTTTCTGACTTGCATGTTTTTGCTTGCTCTGTTGAATGCACAGGCTCCCTGATTGCAATCATGCTGATTGGGGGGCGTGGCCCTGGGGCTGGGAGGCCTCCACTGCCCCTGCTGCTGTGCAGGGTGGCAGGGAGGCTGGCTTCTGGCTCTCTGCCCTGCCAACTTTCCTCCCCCACAATGAGCTTCCTTAAGCTGCCTCCTATCCACCATGCAGGGTTGGCATGGGAGATACTTGGGAATAGGTTCCTCCTTCTCTTGGCTCAGGTGCTAGGATCATGCTCTGCATCCTGGGACAGCAGCCAGAAGAGGCTGGTATGGAAACAGTGGCTGGGCAGGGTGCTGGGGGGAAGGGGGGCTCCAGGACCCAGGGCAGGGGTGGGGGGATGTGGGGGGAAGACAGTCATTCAAGTATAAAAGGCTGTTCCAGCAGAGGGATTGGGCCTCCCCCGGGACCAGCCAAGGCCCCAGGTTAAAGTCAACTTCACACTCACCCCCAGCCTACCCTGCACATTAACAGAATGTTCTGCAGCAAAGGCCTCAGGGATCCACTTGACCCCCCTGGTGGGATGGTTTGCTGGAGAGTAAGAGACATGTCAATTTATTAAAAGGATACTAAGAACAAAAATTGAAAACTGATTACAGGAAATCTTTGTTGTCTTCCAACTCTGGCAAACTTGAAAAATTTGGCTGAACTTAAAACTGAAGCCGTTGGGATAAAAGGAAAATTGACTTTGGTGAGAGCAAATGAATGAGCCTTGACCAAAAGCTCAGAATGAAACATTCTGCGTCTTCCCTGCCACTGAGCTTTTCAGGTGTGGTCGCCATAGAACAGCCAGAGAGGAGAAGGCATTCTAGGGTCCTTTCCTGTCCTGGGATTTAGGGTTCATTGCTGAGAAAGACCCAGACACTGAATTTTACAGATCCTTCACCTCTAAAAACGACACCGTCACGGTTTTGCCGACAGCCAGCTGGGGTTCAGCCTCGAGTCTGAGATAGAGGGTGTCCTTGATGATGCTACGTCTCTGCCCCTATCCTAGCTGCAGCTTTTCTGTTGACTCCTCCTCACTTTCCTGGTTCCTGTGTTCACCTGGGAAAGGGCCTAGCCCCGGAGAGCGCTCAGCATTGCGGCTGCAGGCAAAGCAGAGCAGCAAGCTCGCCAGGACTGCACAGCGCAGGCCAAGGGCACAGGGCACTGGGGCCTGGGCTATAGACACATCTCATCCCTCCTCTGCCCCCCGCCCCAAAGAGTCCACAGGAAGCTTGGGAGCTGCGTGCTCAGTGAGGGAAGACGAGCAAGCCCTCTTTGCCATGGGAGTCATTCTGACCCGGCATCTTCATCAGCTTATTTGGGGGCATTTAGCTTGTTCCAGTTCAATAATGCGTTCAATAAAACTGTTAGTGCCTGACATGAATCCCCAATTGGCGTGTGGCTGCTGGGCAGGCTGGCCAGGCCAGCACCTCCACCCCTCCGCCTGGTGATGTTGACATGGTTAGCATGGATGATACGAATAAACAGCAACTGAGGGATGGGCACAGCGGGGCTGTGTGAGGGCTCACCGGACAGCGCAGCCACCGCCACCTCCCGAGCCGGCACACGCATCTCGGCCTCCTCCTCCTGATCGTGGATAGGGTGCTGTTGGCACTACGTTGCCCCCCAGCACAGGGTCAATAGCTCAGAGATTGGGCTTTGCCTTGTCAAGAGGCTGTTGAGATTCGGTGAGAGAAAGTTGGCTGTGTGTGATGCCTTGGTCAGGGGCAGGTGCCTATGGAACAGCGCCTCTGTCTCCCACTTGCCGTTCTCTGTTCATGCCGTAGATTGCTACTTCCAATAGGCCCTTTCTGAGAGTCGTGTGTTGCATGATGAGTGTGTGGTGTGTGTTACAGCATGAAAAAGTGTGTGCAGGAGAGGCTGCTTCGCCCAGGGCTTGGGGTAGTTGGCTCTGTACTCAGACAGCCCTAAGCTCAAACTCTGGCTCCACCACACCCTGGTAACATGGCTTCAGACACCACTCAGCTCCAGCGTCCCCATTCTGTACAATAGAGCTAGGCATGCTTCGCACCTTCTAGAGCGGCTGAAAGGTTGATGTACAACCTGCTGGGCATGTAGCTAACATTTATGGAATGCTTTTTATTGAAATAATATCAAATGTTTTGTATTGTTACATTATTGATCCCATTTTTTCTTTTTTATTATGATGATTATTAAGTTTTTTTCTGAGTCCTGCAGATGGCTCTGACCTCTACCCAGACCCAAGACCTTTTTTTCCAAAAAAAAAAAAAAAAAAAAATCTCCACAGCAAGCTACTGCCCATTACATCTGCTCTTTCCCTGTAGTTTTGTCTCATTAAAAATGCTAATTCACCCAGCCTGCCTGCCCATCTTGGCATTTGCATATACATAAGCAGCTCATTCCTATTCAGGGATGGTGGCCTCTGGGCTGATCCAGGGTCTGAAAGGAGCTCTGTTGGAAAGGGCTGGGGAAAGCCAGGCCCAGCGCTGCCAGGAGGGGGTGACCACTTGCCTGGCTCCTCATCTGATCGCCTTTATTCTCGCTTGCCCTCCTCTGGAGGCACCTGCTGGTGAGCAGGAGGGTGCCAGCTCATGCCTCGGACTTCTGCCTGGCATTGTCTGGCCCGTGTGGGTTGCAGGCAGGAGATACGACCTGTGCACTCTGCAGTGGCGAGGCTGGTACTGGCACCGCCTTCTGGGAAGCAGCATCACTTGGCCCAGGGGCCTCTGGGACATTCTATTCTAGCATTGGAGGCACAGTCTGGAGTCCAGGCGAGCTCAACAATAAAGTGCAATGATTAGCACAGCTTACAGAGCTCTGGGGGCATTATGACCACTAAGCAGGTGTCCGTAACGTGATAGAAAAATGTCAGGGGCGTGGATCAGATGGTGTCACGTGTTCTTTTTGAAGTAATGTAGTGGACAAACAGAACTTTTTTTTTTTTTTAAATAAAGGTGCTCTTATAATTGTATCCCTACCCCAAGAGGTGTACCATACACCCTACCATTGTGCCCATTAAGTGGGAGCACCCCATCTTCCTCTCTCCTCCCCTCTCCTGGCTCCCTCATTCCCCCAGCCCCCACCTTGAATTGATTTGAGTTTTTCTCTTATGTGGGTATTAGATCATCAACTGGCTTCATATTAGGATTGAGTAGATTGGATTCTTGCTTCTCTATTCTTGTGACACTTTACTAAGAAGAATGTGTCCCAGCTTCATCTAGGTTAATACAAAAGATGTAAAGTCTCCATCTTTTTTAGTGACTGAATAGTATTCCATGGTATATAGATACCACAGCTTGTCAATCCATTCCTGGGTTGGGGGACATTTAGGTTGTTTCCACATTTTGGTGATTATAAATTGAGCTGTGATAAACAGTCTAGTGCAAGTGTCCTTATGATAAAATGATTTTTTTTCTTCTGGATAGATGCCTAGTAAGGGGATTGTGGGATTAAATACGTCTAATTTGAGTTCTTTAAGGATTCACCACAATTTCTTCCAAAAAAGGTTGTATTAGTTTGCAGTCCCAGCAACAGTATAAAAGTTCTCCCTTCTCTCCACATCCATGCCAGCATCTGCAGCTTTGAGACTTTGTGATGTGAGCTAATCTCACTGGGGTTAGGTGACATCTCAGGGTGGTTTTGATTTGCATTTCTCTGATGACCAGGGACAATGAGTATTTAAAGAAAACATTCTTGATATATAGAGATGTGGGTTCAAATATGATCTAGGCACTTGGGTCACCTAGGTCCTCATCTACTCAGAGCCTTGGTTTCCTGATCTAATCTGCAGAGCTGAGGCAGGGAGAATGCCTGCCCACTGCTGGCCTCCCCACTGCCCCAGGACAGCCCCATCCTCTCCTCCCCAGCCTGGACCACTTCAGCCTCCCACACCTCAATTCACACTTGAGCTTTGCTTCCTTCCTATCCATTTGCCACATGGCACCAAAATATCGTGTAAAAATCACCATTCCCTGCTTTAAACTCTAAACTGGCCTCTTTGGGGGAAATAATATTCAAATACCCTTCACCTCTCCTCTGTGGCAACCTCCAGTGTTATGTCACTCACCGGGCCCTGCCTCGCAACCCGCCCACCACACAGGCCTTCTCTGTTTACATTCATATGTGAAGTCTCTGCTGCAGCAGGGAGAACCGTCTGCACTCCCAACCCAGCCTAGGACCCTCCACCTGCACTGACACGCTCGGCAGGGGCCTGTGCTTCTGATGTGCTCCTCCACGCCAGTCCTGTCCACGTGTCCACTACTTTGTTTATCTCTTATTCTTGGGTATGAATCATTTGCACTCTGTGAGAAGCTGCATCACCACCAATGACCCCCGGGGAGATGTGTGTCCTGGCGCACACCATAGCCCAAGGGCTGTGTGTCACTGGAAATGTCCCACGGAGATACACTGGAAATCCTGCAAGGGCTCCCTGGGACACCGTCCTCCCTGAAGGGTGCCACTGGGTCTCAGGTGCCCCAGACTTAGGCCTAGAATCCTTTTTTATTCCCAGCATGGCATTAATGGCTGTGGGTCCCTAATTCCACAATCCCCATAGCAGCTCAGCTCCCTCGTTCTTGCAGCAGAGAACAGACAGAGGAGAAGCCCTCACCAGCTGCAAAGCACAGACACTCACTCCGAGGGTGGCTCCACCCCTTCTCATCCTCTCTATGCCCAGCTTGTACATTTTACTAAAAGAGATTAGAACTTTTACCCCAGAATCATAGATCTAAAATTTATTTATTCATGAGTATTTATTGAATAAAATGTCCTCTCCGAAGCCCCAATCCATGTACTTTATTGTATTTACCGATCACCTCCTTTGAGCCTCACTACAGCCCCCCTAGGTAACTGTTCTTACCCTCATGTAACAGGTGAGGTGACTGGGGCACAGGAAGGTGAGGCTGTTTGCCTAAGACCCTGAAGTGGTGAGCGGTGGGCCTAGAGGTCAGGCCCTGGCACCTGATGTGCCGGCCTGCCTGGCTTTGCAACCCTGGTCCAATTGGAGGGTGGGCAAAAATTGCCGGGTGAACTTGACCTTCTGGGGAGGGTAACAGATGGCGAGTGAGTAAATAGAGATGAGAAATGAGCTCTTTTTTTCAGGGAGAAATGAATGTTTTGAGGAATATAAAGGCAGGGAGGACAGGCAGGTGACTTGGGTGGGGGAGGTGGGGACCACGAGTAGACCAGTCGGAATCCAAGGAGGGATCTCAGGCTGTGTAAATAGCTGCGGGTGGGGGGGAAACGCTCCAGGCAGCAGACGGGGTGGCGGGTACCTCTGAAAACTGCTCTTGTCCTGGGGCAAGGGAGTGAGGAAGGATAGGGAGGAGGAAGGCAGGGCTCTATCCCGAGCCTCTTGGGATGGTGCTATGATCTGATTTATGTGTTCCAAAGATCACGCTGGCTGCCTGTCACACAGTGAAATCAAGGGCACCCATGACCAGGCCTTTGCCAGTTCAGGCAGAAGATAATGATAACAGTGGCTGTTGCGTGGCAGCAAAGCACAGGAGGTACAACAGAGCTGTGGAGACCTGGTCGCGAAGCCACGTGCTGCAGAGTTAGGTGTGGAGCAGGGACAAGATGAAGCAGAGTCGTAGTGCTGCCTGAGGCCTGCCCATGCAAGGGTGGTCCCACTGGTTAAAATGAAGATCAGAGGAAGAGCAGAATTGTGTGCGTATGCCCCGGACTGTGCACCTGCATGTGCCAGGGTTGAGTCTGAGGTCAAGATCAAGCGTTCTGGAGTGAACATGTGATTGGGAGACACCTGTTAGACTCTCTATGGAGAGGTTATGGAGGTGACTGGATGGTGCCTAAGTGCAGGACAGAGGGCAGCGCACAGAAGGTCCTCAGAACTGACACAGAGGGCTGCTGTGGTCTGATGGCCTGTGTCCCCTCAAACTTCATAAGCTGAAATTCTCACCACTACGCTGCCACCCCCAGCCCATGGGATAGTATTAGAATATAATTAGGTCACTAAGGAGAGGCCTCATGAATGGGATTGGGGCCCTTGTGAGAGAGGCCCCCCAAAGACCCTCACCCATCTACCATGTGAGGATGCAGTGAGAAGGTGCCCTGGGAAGGAGAAGCTGCCCTCACCGACAGCACATTGGCTGGTGCCTTGACCTTGGCCCTGGCCTATGATGCTGTGTCACAGTAGCCCAGACAGACTGACACAGGGGAGGGGAGACACGGAGGCCCTAGAGTCCTGGGAGGAAATGAAGAGCAGAGGCTGAGGGAGGAAGGGCATGCAGGAGCGTGGACTGCTGTGGAGAGCCAGGAGGCAGGGCTGGCGGGAGAGTGAGCAGTGCTGCTCAGCACCGCGGCTCCAAGGCTCTGGCTGCTCCACGACTCTGCCTCCGGCCCCGGCTGTCCGGCTTCCCTGCTTTACTCAGCTCCTCGGCGCTCCTCACCTGCCCACACACTGGAGGCGTCTGTTTGTCTGGGTTCCCGTCTGTCTTCCCGCCACAACACAGCACCACAGCGGCAGGGGTTTTCAGGTCTGGGCACCCGGGCCCAGTGCAATTCATGGGAGGCCTTGACTTGCATCTGTTGACGGAGTGCAGGGTGGAGGATGAGGGCCGAGAATCGACCACTGGCTTCGGCAGGTGGAAGTCATTATGTTTGTGACAAGATGTTTTTCCCTGGGGCTGGTAGCGATAAAAGCCTGACTGGATTCTATTCAAGGGAAAACAGGAGATGAAGCAGTGCAGGCAGAGAAAACAGACAACTTTCTCAGAGAGGGTGATGTGCGGAGAGAAGAGGGGTTGCAGTCAAGAGAGGCCTTTGTGTGGTTGACGTTGTCTGTCTCTTTGTTTCCAGAGGAGAGACAGTAAGGATGTCTGTGTGCTGCCAGGAGTTCTCCAACAAGTGGGGCGCCATTGATGGTGAAGCAACCCAGGGAGGAGGAAAAACGCCCTATTGGGAGACAGATGTGGGGTCCTGTGCACAGGGAAGGGGCTGTACAGGTGTACTCAGCGGAACTAGGAAGGGAGGTTAGAATAGGGCACAGGGAGGGTCTATTTGGAGGAGAGACGGGAGGCTTGCAGTTTCTAGCTCCTCAGTGATGTAGGAAGTGAGGTCTTTACCGCCCCCTCCCACCTCCCACCCAAGAGAAGTGAAGAGGGAGATAGCAGGGCTAGCAGGTTATCACTTCTGGAGGCAGGGAAAAAACATCTGCTAGGGACCTGTGCTGGAATCTTTGGACAATCCCAGGCCCCCTTCTCATTTGAGGTTAGGCTAGGTGGCAAGGTTGTGCATTTTTCTCTAATTCATTTAGCCGGTGTCTTTGAGGTAAGGTTAACTGGGATAGGGATTGACTCAGATGCCATTAACAACCCGTGTACTGACCGCAAAAGGGCTGTTAGTGCTGCAGGGCCAGGCAGGTCTGCACAGGAAGGCCAGAGCCACTGCCTTTAAAGGGAATTGGATTCCAACTGGGTGGCTAGCCTGGCTCCCTCTGAGCCATGATCCTGAAGACTGCTCAAACCAGGACCCCTGCCCCCACTAGCCCCCCCCCCCGGTGTCCATCCACACCCCTGCAGACCCCAAGCCAGCCCCACCTTCCTTCACCTTTGCTCTCTCTGCCCTCCACATGACAACCATACCTGGCATGGGTCTGCTTGGGCCACCTGTTCCCCCTCCGACTTAGGAATGCAGACTCACAGGGCTCAAGCTCCCAAAGTCAAATACGTGTGGACGCCCCTGTCTCCCTGCCTCACATTTGGCAGCTCTTGGCTGCCCCCACCTGCCATGAACCAGATGGAACCGCAGCCACCTGGCTGAGCCCTGGTAAGCCCCTTGGGGCTTGGCAGCAATGGCTTTCCCAGATCGAGTTTCTTGGCAGAGAATTGGAAGGGATTTAAAATAACTGAGCACCACTGTCCCACCCCTTTCCAGCTCCAAATAGAATGTGGAGTCCGTTCACACGGCACTGGGGTTCTCTCGCTCACAGATGGTGTTACCAAAATGATGTGTGCCGCTGCTCCGTTTGTCTCTGGGCTGGTCTGCTGTGACCTGGATCAATCGCTTCTCCAAACCCGCCCTGGTCTGCGTGCTCCTTGGCCATCTGGGTGTCGGTGCACCCCCACACGTCTGTCAGCTGTCAAACTCCCTGCATCTCGTCTATTTATTGATCTGTAAATTTCCTGCCATCGCACATCCATCAGCCATCCACCCCTTCCGCTTCGGCACACACGCGTCCTGCCTGCACCCACTCCAGCCTGCCACAGCCTTCTCTTTTCTCTCGGCAACTGGCGCTCATGTCTTAGAAGCCACATTCTGCTGATTCTTGTGGGAATCAACCCACCCTCTCCGCAGCGGCAGCCTGCTGACTGGACAACAGGCAGAGGCTGTAGCCGGCAGAGGGTGGAAGGAGGTGCAACCTCGGAATCACCATCTACCTCCCGCCTGAACATCAGAAAGCCTCTGAGCTCTCTTAGTGTTCACAAGGCATAACGACCTCAGGGACCAGAGCGTGGGCCCCCAAACAGCAGCATCAGTACTATCTGGGGATTGTTAAAAATGCCAAATCTCTGTCTCAACCCCCAAACCCTTTGAATCAGAATTGGCATTTTATCACAATTGTCAAGATGTTGAAGTGGCACGGTGACCTTATTTGTCCCCCTTTTACAAATGAAGAAACCGAAATCTAAACTAGATAAATAAGTTGTCATCGCACAACTACAAGCTGGCAAATCAGCGTCCTCAGACTGGCTGGCCTGACTTCACCGGCGTGGCAGAGATGGGCACATGCGGTTACACTCATGGAAGGGAACCCACTCGGTGGAGTCAGGGCTCAGGATCTGAACTGCCCAGAGTTGAGAGGACCAGAGCTCACCTTCCCTTTGCCATGCGACCAGAAGGAAGTGCAGTAATGGGAACAGCAGCCTGGGAACCAGGAGACTTCCACTTCACGAGCTGTGTGATTTTATGCAAGTTACTTTACCTCTCTGAGCTTCTGTTTCTTCATTTATAAACTGAGATAATTTGGCCAGATGTTGTGACAGTCCAGCTCTGCTGTCCTGTGGTGTGGCAGGTGATTCTGATCTTCCCCGTGAGAAGTCTGTCTGTGTTCTGTCTCATGTCCATTACCTCTCAGGCAGGGGGACTAGATAGGGAAAGGGGGGGGGGGGAAGGAAGGCTATAGGAGATTCTTCGAGAATGGTTGATTCAAACCTTGCTTCCTGGCTCGGTGCCTGTGGCTCAATCGGCTAAGACGCCAGCCACGTACACCTAAGGTGGCGGGTTCGAGTCCCCAGCCCGGCCCGCCAAACAACAATGATGGCTGCAACCAAAAAATGGCCAGGCGTTGTGGCAGGCGCCTGTGGTCCCAGCTACTTGGGAGGCGGAGGCAGGAGACTCGCTTGAGCCCAGGAGTTGGAGGTTGCTATGAGCTGTG